>JAJHUR010128993.1:4562-35619 GCA_027495735.1 Lutjanus campechanus | reverse complement strand
CGCAGAATTAAAGTCTCTATTTTCTTCTGAGACTTTTCTTTTTTGGATTTACTCATGGTTAGCTTTCCGAGGGCGGGGGTCGGACACTCAAGAAGCTGCCTGCAGGTAAAGGTGAGGGCTATAGACGTGGATGTGACAAATTATTAAAACTTTTTTTAAATTCAATGTTAAAGTATCACCTCGAACTCCAAGATAACTGTGCAACAAAATAAATAAAAATTAAATTAAGAAATTCATTTTCATAGGTTTTTTTGTCAGGGCCAGAGGGAGCCACTAAGGAGGCTGAAGAGCTGCGGGTTGCCCACCCCTGTCCTACACACATGGAAGGGGAGGGTGTTTGCAGTCTGCAAGATAACCACCAGATTCGACTCAATCCTGCCCACAAGTCCTTTTAACAGATACTTGAAGTCAACAGTGCGACATATTCCATGTCTGAAAAATGACGTGTGTGACAGGAAGTGAAGAATTATTAACTTTATACTGTTTGTTTTATTAGAATTCAACCACACTGAATTCTGTAAAAGTCTTACATTATGAATGTGACACATACAAATAATAATAATAATAAAATCCTCTGTAGGTGTGACAGATATGCAGTGATGATAAATGAAAGCTTAGTTTTTGTAGCCTGCAACACATACTATGAAAGTCACACTTTCTTGACAGAGCACCATACTGACATTTAAAACTCTGCCTTTTTGCCAACCTGGTGTTAAAAATAGGTGACAGTGTGCATGTGCATGTGTTGAATTAAAGCCTACGTTTTCTCCCATGCTGCAGTCTCAAGTGGGTTGGGTTTCTCACACTGAAGAATATATTTATTTATTTATTATTTATTATTTTTCTCTTTGAGCTGCATAATTTGAGTATTCGTCCTTAAACCTTACATGTTGATGATTCAGTTGTGTTCAAAACTTCTGCTGCATCTTGTTATCCATTATTCTCCAGAACTGAACTACTGCATTGTCATGACAACAGAGAACACCAGGGGACAACACAAACCAGCCTCTGTCTCAGTGGCACAACTCTCAGAGAGATTTCATCATCATCCATCATCCCTTTTATTTCCTCTTCAAACCAAACCCATCAATTCCACTTCCTCACAGTTTCCATGGTGATGTGTGTGTGAGTGACAGCTTCACATGAACACTTGGGGCACGCTCTTTTATCATTTTGATAATTTACAAGAAGTTTTACAACTTTTATCAGCTATATTCAATAAATTATTGACATAAGTGAAGGATTAATGTTTGGTGTCTGTGTGTGTTGACTCTGCTGGTTCAGTGCTGACAGACTGCAACAAGAGTTCAGGTTTCATCAGTGATTCACTCTGTTTGTGTTTATGCTTCTTCATTAAAATGGAGTCCAATTCTCATTCATATCTGGTTACACTGAAATCTAGAAACTTGCCAGTGAGTGTGGATGAATATAAGACAGACAGGGAGGAGAAAAAGAGTTCAAAGAAAGGGATAGAGGGAGAAATTATGTGAGGGAAAGAAGGGAGAGAGGATATAAAGCAGTTAAAGAGGAGGAGGAGGGTTTTATGTTTTTCAAATGAAAGTTCACCGTTATCATTCCCAGGTTTATGGCTGTAGATTTGATATTTGAGGACAATGATCAAAGATGCTTCTGTCAAATAACAGGATGGCTGAAGAGAATTATTTCCGATTTGTTTTTGGACATTCAAAGGTGATTAGAATTGCCTTCTTTACTGGTCTTTAATAGGACAAATGTTTTTATCATCTGCATAACATTGGTGTTGGAATTTGTGTGTGTTTAAGATGTGTCCCAGTAACCTGACTTGTCAGATTGTTTGTTACAGAGAACCATCAGTGAAGCCATCCTTAGAAAGCCAATGGAAAAGGGCAGGCACTTTCAAAAAACACTTGGCAGGTGATTGGATGAACCATCTGTCTATCACGTCTAACATGAGCTAACATCAACCAATCAGATCAAACTCTTGCCGAAGCTGGTCGGGAGAAGCGTGAAAACATGTTTCCCATGGAGAAAAGCCCTCAGTGTCCTTCTTTGCTCTTCTTTCAATGAAGAAATACTGTCCATTTCTGTCATTTGTTTGAGACAAGTTGCTTCCATGGATGCTTCTTGCTGTCGTCACATGTAAAACCACACCCATAGTTGCAAGTAATCCCTCCTAGGATGCTGATTGGCTGCACCATATTTGGTGCGGACACAAACGGATAACTGGCAAGATGAATTTGTGGTCTCAGCCTCCCCTTCCAAGTGAGCAAGAGAACCTTCGGTGGCCACAACACTCGGGCAAAAAGTGAAACGCTGTACGTAAAGACAGTGTTTGGTTTGTGTTTCTATTCTGGGCCACTGTAGAAACATGGCAGTGCAACATGGTGAATTCCATGGAGGAGGGGCTCATTCTAGGGTAACAAAAACACAATGATTCTTATTTTCAGGGGATTATACATGGATTTGTAAAGGGACATAAATAAGTATATGATTTGCATAAGAATGGCATCAGCTCATGTGCGTGATTGTCCTAATTGGTTGTGTGTATGCAAAGAACAACCATAGGCCATGGATGGAGCCATGGGGAACACCACAGATCAGAGGGGCAACTTGAGAGGAGGCATTACTCTTGATTATTTAGAAAGTCCTGAGCTTTTATAAGAACAGATCCGGTGCCATGACGTGAACACAATTTGTCAAAATATATGCACCTGAAAATATAGAAATGCTCTGACAGTGGGTCCTTGCAGATTGCCTCAGAGGGGTTGTTGTAAAAATAGTAGTGAAGCCGCCTGGTCTGCAGCTCACATTGACCTGCTGCAGTTTTCTGTCATCAGCAGCAGGATGACTTGAGGATACTGTTACAGGTGAAAGGGTCTCCTGCTGCTGCTGCTTGACCGCACAGTAAACTGACCTGTGAACAGCAGCAGTAACAGGTACAGGGCTTTATTGATAATATGTATCAGTAAAACCCAGTAAGTCTCACCACGTCTCAACAAATCTTCATGTTCACACAAAGCAGTTTGTCCACAACAAAGACATAAATGATCCACTCTTGACTTGTGCTTCCTGTCTGCTCAGGTTTTAACAAATAAGCCAACAGGTGCAAACCTGAAGTCACATGGACTGACAGCTAACTCATTCACTGGATGGTTTTTGTGATGTCATTCTGCATCATCAGGACCACACGAGCAAATCAAGGAATATCCAAACACTGTATATTCTGCCGAGTCATGCTGCACTTTACTGAGTCTTGTGGCTTAATTTATCATCTGTGTCAGTCATGAAGAAACAGTTGCATTATTAGTTCCAGTTTCAGCTGGACTTCATCAGTCATAAATAGTGATGAGCAGCTAGAGATGAAGTGTCTTGTCCCAAAGTATGAGGAGGAAATGGTTGCTGTAATATAAGGACTGTGGTTGCTACCTCAAGAATAATTCCAGTTTATTATAACTCTGCACTTATTTTTGTAGTTTTGTCCATTAGTCTGCAATATTCAATGTGCAGAATACTTTTATTTTCACTTGACACGCTGCATTGTAAACTTCGAGAAATGTACTGTATGTTTAGTGCAGCAGGGACTTTCCAGGGAGCCTTGTTGTAGACTTGTTTGGTACATCACTGTGGTGTTTTTCATTATGTATCACCACTTTTTTATAGTAATAAAGGCACCTCTATAAAATCATTTTGCACAAATTTCCACCTCAAATTGCATGGAAAAAGGTGTGATCTCTTAAAAAGGTTTGAGACGAGAGCTGTAGTCTTTGAGCGGTTTCACAGACACCTAAACTAAATTATGACAAACTGAGACTTTTTTGTGTCGGTACATTATCTTTTAAATTGACAAACAACATATTTGTGATTCATAACAATTTAAACAGGAACAAAATATAATGGTTTCTTGCCATAGACTACTGTTCGTATCTCGTATAATTCCGGTGCGTTACGGCAGCACTCCACCTATGAATTAATTGCTTCAATTGACTACATTTACCATCAGCGCTGACTGGACATCCACATTAAAATTCCCCTTTAAGTAAATCTTTGAATAGAGCTAGGTACAAACTCACATCTGTAGTTTCTAACTATGAATGGACGTTTCTTTTGAATGGATGTTTCTTACTGAAATGCATCTTGGGAGTTGTAGTTGACATGTCTCATTCAGTTTTTTATGCCCACAGATCTGTACCTTTGACTCTTTATTTAAAAACCACTTATGTTATAACACAGTTCTTCATCTATTGTACCAAACCTCAAAGTGTTTCAACTCTCATTCACCTGAAACTGTCTGAGAAAAAGAACAAGATTTTTACTACAGAAACCCTGAACGACTGCAACTCTATACCAACCACGACAGTCCCAACACTGACTGGCTGCTCGCCACATGAGAGAAAGATTCTACTTGGATCTTTGCCAGTGTAATGTATGTCACTGCTGTGATTCAGCATCCAGAAAGACTCTGGTTAGCTCAGATCGCTGCTTTCTGACTGGCTCAGACATGCTAACAGCTGCCCTGTCTGTTCGTGTTGTTGCACCTGTTGAATACAGATTAATTTCACATAAGTGTTTTCATTCAATTCAAGTCTCTTCTCTGCATTTGCAGGCTGCCGGCCGCTCTCCTCGTGTTTGCCTCACCCCGCCACTAAATTTAGAGCTGCTGCTCGGGAGCTGTTGAAGTATGATGTAAAAATAGCAAGGAGGGGGAAGCCTGCTCACCACGGACCAGATACACAGGACAGACGGAGAGTAAGCTAATAAAAGTTAACTGCAGAAACAGACTATAGACAGACAGAGCGATAGACAGGCAGGCAGAGAGACAGACAGGCACCTTACTGTAAAGATTAGAGACAGACAGACAGAGAGAGACAGACAGTGGACTCATACGGTGGTTCACCGTAATGTATACTGTTGTTGGTTACAGCAGGGGATGTAAACACACAGGCAGGCTGTGATAGACACAGAAAAAATGTCAGGTAAGTCAGGATCTGTTTATTGATTTCTGTTTTACTTTTACTGACCCTGAAAATCAAAAATTAAAATTGTATTTATTAATTTATTTCATTTCAAATCTAACATTTCAAAACAGTTCTGGTGTGATGTGTACTTTTCAAGTTTTGAAGGAGCTGGGTTGCCAATCTTTGTGCTAAGCTAGTGCTAGGCTGAACACTCTTGATAGACTGTTACATAGTGCAAGCTGAAGGTCATGTGACTGATGAAGGATGCCCAAGGCAATCTGAAAGGGAACTCCATTGATTTTACACAGCAAAGTCAGTTGTATAAAGCCTAGAGTGCAGTGGTGGACTCAGGTTGTCTGAGTGGCAGGGGCACAAAAAAAATAAAAAGGGCACCAGCTTTGCGTGGGGGGCACCCGTGCAGGGAAAGTTGGGATGCATTTATGTTAAAACAGTTCCAATCCTTGATTATATTAAAATTGTTGTGTTACGTTTCTGAAATGAAACTACACCTCTAATAAAAACACACAGGGAACTATTAATCCTTTAACCATTTAGAGGCATGAAGAGGTCGAATAATTTTTTTCTACATGGCACTTCATCACCCTTTCTCCACTGGAAGGCACCTTAGATATCACTTTTACATTTTTTCTGCATTGGCAGCCACCCCTAGAGGTTGTCATGCTTGCTATATTGGAATGGGATTCCTGATGCCACATTACCACATTTTCTTGTACAATGAGCCACACTAGAGGGCATTTTCTCATGTGTTATCAACCATAGCCGGAGCACTCACAGTCCCCATGAAGACAGGTGTAGTCTAAGCAAGGGAAGAGGCCACTGGCCCCCAAACTTAACGGACCTGCTCCACATTTTTTTAAACCTTCATTTATTTGGGGAAGTCTGACTGTCAGGAAGCCTCTCTGTTTTGCAGGAACACTCTGATCACATTTGCAGAGTTACACACATTAACGTAGCTGCACAGTACGCACACAGTCTGATCTGCAGCTCCACTGGAGCAGTTGGGGTTACTTGGGGTTAGTTGCTCACCCACATTTATCCTGCTGGGCATGAAACTTTACTCATGTGTAGTAATGATTAATGGGTACTCGTGGGTCCAAATGTCAACATGCTGATGGGTGTCCCCCTGATGTGATCCCAACGTAAGATGGTCTGCATTTGTTTTCAAATGAAAAGCTGACTATTGTCTGATAATTTTATGGGAGCGCAATACTAAATGGGTGGAACAGCCTACTCCACACCAGTCATGTTAATTACATGTCAAAACATGTGTCCATTTTTTTTCTATGAAAAGAACCAGTCACAAATGTGGACACACTTCACATTTAATGGTTCTTCTTTATAAAATCTGATTGTGATTATTTCAATAGTGTGCAAACTGTCATCACGGCAAAAGGTGGCTACTTGGCTATTTGAAGAATCTGAAATATTAAAGGGACAGTTCACCCAAAAATAAAAATTCAGTCATTATAAGGCTGATTGAGGATCATGTTTATTTTATTAATCTGTGAAACACTGCTGGAGTTTCATAGGAAAACAGCATTGGAGAATTTCCCAAACATTGGAGGTGAATGGTGACCAGTTTTCAAACTTAAAAAAATGACCGAAAAAAAAACAAAAACAAATGCCTCTGTACTGCTCATCTGGTATAATACATGTCTCCTAAAGTCTCAACATGCTGTTTGCACACCATCACACCACACACACCCAGTTCAGACACTGTGTAGTGTGGCTCCAAGCTAAAGATCTACAGTGAAGATTCAGGCTAAAAACATGGTGCAAATAACATTTTTTAAAGTAAACTTGTCATGTCGGGGCTTTAGGAGACTTGGATTACACCAGAGGAGCAGTATGGGGCATTTTATGTTTTTATTCTGTTGGGTTTTTTTATGTTTGAAAAGAAAACTAAATCCAACCCTCAATCAGCATGAGGGTGAGTAGATAATAACTGAATTTGCATTTTTTGGTGAACTATCCCTTAAAAGAGCAAAAAGACTCACACTTTTGTAGGTTGACAGGTGCGTAGGAGAAGACCATAGGTCCACAATAAAAAGCAAAGACTTGCACACTGTCTTCTGCACTTGCAATCAAAGATTTAACGACAACATTTTTTTTATTTCAAGCACAGACGATAGAGTGCAAGAGTTTTTATTTGCTTTTCAAGAATTTAAAATACAAAACATAGTTTACCTTGTTTTCACTTTTTTGCATCTACATAATTTCATATTATTCAGTATTTTATAGTTTTTATATCTCCAGTATTAATCTTCACTGTACAAAAATGATAAAAAATAAAGAAAAAACATTGAATGAGAAGATGTATCCAAACTTTTCACTGGTACTGAAAGCCACTGTCAAGGCCACTCTCCAGAAAAACAGAAATTTGCTTGAATTAATGTTAACATAATCGCGTTACATGGCTGGTGCGTGTTGCAATTCTTTCATTCCTGGATACTTTAAAATGAAAGTGTAGAAAAGCAGACATTAATTGTTTGCAGTAGTTTCTGAATTATCAAAGCTTCTACCAACTGTGTTGAAAATGCTGCTGGAGTCTGATAATGAAGGCACAGCCCAAACCCAACCAATGGGCAACCAAGCTACTACAGCAGTGTTTGTGCTAAGCTAACATAGGTTCTTTTATGAAAGGAACACTGCAGTGTTGAAGAAAATAAGCTTGTTAGCTATTTCCCCCAGAGTCATATAAGTCCATTTTACTTAAGTAACATAATATCACAGATTTGCCTCAGGGGACTTTCTACAAGATGGATATCAGTTTCATCTCCAGCTTAGAAAGAGGTCCAGAGCATGTTTGGACTATCTTTGCATGGCTTAGGAGGAAGTTGCTAACTAGCTCCATCCAAAGAGGAAAATAGTGGTGAGGTCACTGTTACTTGATTCTCATCAGTTTACATCGGGGACTTCTTTTATATCACCATGTGCAGGGAGCTGATGAGAGGAGGCCTGAGTTCATTTCCTAATTTAAAGTCATCGTTATTTGGATGAGTCAGCCTCAATTATCAACGCAGACAGGGGTTAATCCCAGAGTCCATCTTCCAGACAGACAGGGATTAACGTCCGTGACCTTTACTTTACACAAGATTCTTTCCTTTCATTCTATGGCTTTTCTATATTATAGTAGTCAGTTAAAAGGACCATAAAGATGTTTTTCAGATATATTTCAGCTTATTAACTATAATTTCCCAAACTTTTCATCAATTTCTTGTTTGATCTCCATGGGTTTAACTTCATTTCTGTTCAGAAAAACATCAACTGACAGAGATCCATCACTGTTAAGTCATATTTATTTTTGTCCAAGTTCTTTGCATGGTGATGCATTTGAGAGCAGGAAATATTTTTGTGGGTGTGTTCAAAGACACCCTGACATCTGAGATTTCTTTAAATGAGAAATGACCAAATACAAATTAATATTTTCTTGACATCCATGTATGTTTTTTCCAGCATCTAAATATTGTCAAAATTAGCAAGTTTCTCGGACAACTCTTAAATTTAAGTGGTGTGCATAAGGCTGTCATTACACTATCAAACTTTCATGAACATGAGTCTTTATGAATGTTTATGACTTTAATTCATCAATTATGTATTTATTATTATTATTAATGCAAAGTTGATATTGTTCAGGATGTCTTTCTTATGACACCTTGACATTAACCATGTAATGACACCTGTCATGGCTGTTAAAAGTGTTCTTATTATTACATTTGACATTAAATGTCGTTCAGTTAATTATGTCATTTTTAACAAACCTGACATTGTTGATAGAATGTGATGATAAAAAGGTCATTGATGTGGTATTAAACAAAGGCAGATCATTTTTAAATCTCAACCCCACCAATAGAACCAGTTTCTCCATCTTTACACACTCAGTACAAGTGTGGTGGTGTTTTCTTGTTGTTTCTCCTTGAAGCACATTGTTGAGCTGTGTTTAATTATAGAGTGACGCCTGTCGTCTTGTGTCCCAGTTTGATGAGTCAGTCTTCAACAAGACGCTGCACTGAGAACTGGATCAAAACTGGACTAACTATCTGTCTTGTATTATAGATATGAGACTGGAAATGAATATGAACCATGCATATGTATGCTTAATGTTTCATAGCCTAGAGTGTCTAGAAGAATATTTGTGTAGAATATTTTGAAAGCAAGAAAGAGGAAACAGAAAGGGTTCAGAAGTGAGTATGAGACATCTTGTTGTATAGCCCAAATGGAATTGACTGTTACTTAAATACTTAAAGCGATATTCCACCCAAGAATAATAGTCCACTCAATATGTACTCACCCCATTGCCAATGTGAGGATGGGTGAAGATCTTCAGTTCACAAAACAATCCTGGAGTTTCAGCAGAAAACAGGGTTGCAGCTAATGGCAGTGAATGGTTACCTGGTTGCTCGTGTGGTGTCCGTGAGCCGCGACATTAAAATTTAACCACAAAAGACACCATTTACACCATGTTTTTAGCCGAAATGTCAACTGTAGCCTTCCAGGTAGCATGTAAACATGGTGTCGGTGTATCGTGAGACTCTATATATCTCTTAATGGATGCACGTGTGAAAATATCACGAGATATATGAAGTCTCGTGATACATCAACACACTACCTGGGAGGCTACACAGCTGACATTTCGGCTAAAAACATGGTGTAAATGGTGTCTTTTGTGGTTAAATTTTAATGTTGCAGTTCATGGGCACTTGGATTACACCACACGAGCAGGATGGAGACATTTTCTGTTTGTTTTGTGTTCTTTTTTTTCTTTTTTTTTTTACATTTTATCTGTGGTCACCATTCACTGCCATTGTACTGGACCTGGCTGCAACCCTGTTTTCTGCTGAAAATCCAGGATTGTTTTGTGAACTGAAGATCTTCACCCATCATCACATCAGCATAGGGGTGAGTACATATTGAGTGGACTATCATTCTGGGGTGGAATATTGCTTTAAATAATAACAGTTTAATGGTAGGCAAAATGCTACTGACTGTCATTGCTAGTTTTTTAAATTTTTAGTCTTGCCACAATCAGCTTGCGGGTCATGTGAAACCCTTCAGTGGGCCACATCTGGCCCCCGGGCTGCATTTTGCCCTGGTCTGCTTTAGAGACAGTGCCAGAAAGCCTTCTTAATGCATGGTAAACATTGTTGAACGGCTGAAGTTTGGTCAGGTTTAGGCAACTAAACCAATTGGTTAAGTTGTGGTTTGTTGTAAATTTAGTACAAGTAAGACGTGACACAAAATAATCATGTTATTATATTAAAATCTTAGATAACTTTGACTTTTGGTTTTACATGAAACACAAACCCTGTACTTGTTTGACGGATCCATCCACCCCACCCCCCAAGCGTATGAGCACAAGAAGCTGTGCTACTCCAACCTAGCAGCCGAGGCAGAGGACAGAGCTTGGAAGATAAGGGTGCGCCCGGTGGAGGTGGGGTGTAGGGGCTTTGTAGCCAGCACAACAGCGAAGCTCCTTAGGGAGGTCAGAGTCAGGGGACAGGCTCACAGACAAACCATCAAAGAGCTGGCCAACACTGCCGAGAGGATGAGCCATTGGCTGTGGCTGAAGCTGGAGCGACACCACCTGGGCTGCTAAGGCAAACAGCTAACCACAGGACACACACCCAGGCTTGATCAACCTGTGGTGGGCCTGCCTCAGCAGAGGGTGTATTGTGATAAACGGCTGAAACACCCCGTGATGCTGGGGTACACAACTGACGATGTGTCCTGCTGGTAAAGCCTTATAGCAGCCATCCATGAAGAACTCTGGAATTAAAAGTGGTGCAAACACTCGGGATTGCAACATCTAGTCCTTTCAACGAACCTTGAAGTCTGGAGTGATCCAGTGACCGCTGCGAAAGAGCAGCTGACAATCAGGGAAAGACCAGATGACGGCCTGGAAAGACTGCTGACAGGAGGGAATAGACCCCAATGGGGCTAGTGTGGGTTAGCGACCCACACCAGCAGGATCCAGCGCTGGTTAGCATTCCTGGATCCACCCAGCATTGCTACGAAAACCTCAAAGAAGAAAATACCCCAAGGGTCTGCGAGAGCAGGGGCGGAAGATGACCCATCATGGACTGATCTTACGCTGACCGACCATGGAACGGAACTGACAATGAATAGAACAACCAGCACCGCAACGGATGTACCATCAACACTGGCAGGACAAGAGCTGCAGAACTGCATCTGTGGATGGTCAAAACTAACAACAGCGAGGGGCCTTAAAATCCATCAAGGCTTAAAGAAATGCCTCAGCAAGCTCAGCAAGGGGTCTCGCATTGACCAATACTTCTTAAGAAGTCAGCCAAATCAGTCAAGTAAAGCCCAGAGGCAGGAGAACCCCCACAGTCCTCAGGGTATCAGCACCTCAGATGAAACTCAGCAACGCATTGATGCCCCAGCAGTCTCCAGCCCAGAGCCCAGCCAGGAACAGCCAGCAGCAGTCTCCAGCCCAGAGTCCAGCCATCCACAGCCAACGCCAGTCTCCAGCCCAGCACCCAGCCAGCCGCTGCCAGCAACAGAAAAGAAAATGGAAGGAAGGAAACCTGAGATCCTGTGGCCCAAATCCAGCCAGAAGAGAGAGTGGGAGACCATTGATTCAGACCTTGTCCTCCTACTAGAACAACAGAAGGGTCCTGTTGAGAGAAAACTGGACAACATGGGATCTATCATCTACAGCTATGGTGCTGAGAGGTTTGGGATAAAGGGCAAAACGCAGAGGCAGAAGAAAGACCCTCTAAACCAGGCGAAGTCCAGAAGGCAGCGGGAAATTGACAGGTTGGTGAAAGAAAGAAGACAACTGAGAAAGCAGTGGAGGAAGGCCACAGAGATGGAAAGAGTGGGACTTGACGATCTGCAGGCTGAAATAAAGCAGCGACTGACAAAGCTGCGAAGATCAGAGCACCTCAGACGACAACGCAAGAGGAAAGAACGGACAAGGACCCTCTTCTACAGCAATCCCTACAGCTTTGTTAAAGGCCTCTTTGACCGGGAAAAGAGTGGGAGCCTCCAAGTGCCCATAAAAGACCTGGAAGAGCACCTGAGGAAGACCTACTCTGATGATTGGAGGCATGAGCCAGTCACCATCCCAAACGACATACCACCAATTCATGCCCCTGAACACCAAATGGACGTAAGGCCCCCCACATGGAGCGAGGTGGAGAAGACCGTGAAGCAGGCGAGATCAGCAACAGCACCTGGGCCCAATGGTATCCCATATAGGCTCTATAAGAACACCCCCGGAGTCCTTAAATACCTTTGGAAGCTGATGAAGGTGGTTTGGCAGAAGGGAGTGATACCAAAAGCATGGAGAAGAGCAGGAGGTATCCTGATCCCCAAAGGGACGGACTCGTCATCCATCAGCCAGTTTCACCAGATCAGCCTGCTGAATGTAGAGGGAAAGATCTTCTTCAGTGTCCTGGCCCAAAGGCTCTCTACATTCTTGCAAAGAAACAGCTTTGTTGATACATCAGTGCAGAAGGCCGGGATTCAGGATTTCTCAGGATGTCTGGAGCATGTCAATATCATCTGGCACCAGATACAAACTGCCAGAAAGGAACGGAGAGACCTATACGTGGTTTTCTTAGACCTTGCCAATGCCTTCGGTTCAGTCCCTCACAAGATCTTGTGGACGGCCTTCAACTACTTCGGTGTACCAAACCACATCACAGATTTGGTCAAGAGCTACTTTCAGGATCTCCAGTTCTGTGTAACATCTGAGAACGACACCACTGCCTGGCAGCATCTGGAGATCGGCATCATGGCAGGCTGCACAATTTCCTCTCTGGCATTTGTCATGGCAATGGAGCTGATCATACGGGCATCTTGTTGGGTAGTGGGAGGCGAGAGGACCAACAGTGGCCTGCATCTTCCGCCAATTAGAGCCTACATGGACAACATGACCATCATCACAACAACAAAACCATGCACTAGACGCTTGCTTCAGAGACTCCAGGAAAACATCCAGTGGGCAAGAATGGAGTTCTCTGTCATCAAAGGCCAACTAACAGGCGAGCAGTTCTACATCAGCGATGAACCAATTCCAGCAGTCCTAGAAAAGCCCATCAAGAGCCTCGGACAATGGTATAATGCAGACCTCAAAGACACCCAGCAACTTGAGCAACTCCCACAGGATACGGCTAATGGCCTTAAGCAAATCAACAACACTGCACTACCGGGGAAACTGAAGCTCTGGTGTCACCAGTTTGGGTTGCTACCCAGACTCTTGTGGCCATTGACCATTTACAAGGTCTCGGTTAGCCATGTCAATCGTCTGGAAAGGCTAGTGAACTCTCACGTGAGGAAGTGGCTCGGACTTCCCAAATGCCTCAGCAGCGTTGGACGTAGCGACGGAGCCCTGTCACTGCCAATTTCTAGTCTGGTTGAAGATCTCAAGTGTGCCAAGGTGAGGCTGGACATGTCCCTCACTGACTCCTGGGACCCTGTGGTGAGAGGCACTACTCCTACCCTAGCAACAGGGAAGAAGTGGACTCCAGCCACAGCTGTGCTACAGGCCAAATCTGCTCTCCTCCATCGTGACGTAGTGGGCCATGTTCAACAAGGCAGAGGAGGCTTTGGCCTTGGAACTGTAACACCTCTCTGGCAAAAGGCATCTGCAACCGAACGTCGAACCATGGTGGTAGAGGAGGTGCGCCAACAGGAGGAAGCAGCCAGACACTCCAAAGCCATAGCACAAGCCAAACAGGGCCGCTGGATGAGGTGGGAGGGTATCAAGAAGAGAAAACTCACATGGAGCGAACTGGAATCTAACAGGCTGAGCTTCATTGTCCGAACTACGTATGATGTGCTGCCCTCTCCCACAGATCTGCAGCTATGGCTTGGAAAGGACCCATCTTGCCCCCTGTGTACAACCCCTGCAACACTCAAGCACATTCTGGTTGGCTGTAGGACCAGCCTCACTCAAGGCAGATACACGTGGAGACACAACCAGGTCCTCAGGTGTCTAGCCGATAAACTCGAGTGCAAGAGGGTGTCCATCAATGCCCAAACCTTCAACAACCAGGATGTGCACCGACACCCACCATCGTTTGTTCAGGAGGGGGACAAGCCGAGGATTAGCCCCTCAAACCCTGATCTGGCCCCACTGAATGCAGCCAGGGACTGGCAGATGCGAGTCGACCTAGATCAGAGGCTCATTTTCCCTCCGGAGATCACAACAACCACCCTGCGACCAGACCTCGTCCTCTGGTCTAATTCCTGCCAGCTTGCCTACATCATAGAACTGACAATTCCCTGGGAGGACGCCATCGAAGAAGCATATGAGCGCAAGAAGCTGCGCTACTCCAACCTAGCAGCCGAGGCAGAGGACAGAGGCTGGAAGATAAGGGTGCGCCCAGTGGAGGTGGGGTGTAGGGGATTTGTAGCCAGCACAACAGCGAAGCTCCTTAGGGAGGTCGGAGTCAGGGGACAGGCTCACAGACAAGCCATCAAAGCGCTGGCCAACACTGCCGAGAGGACGAGCCATTGGCTGTGGCTGAAGAAGAGCGACACCACCTGGACTGCTAAGGTGAACAACTAACCGCGGGGCACACACTCAGGCTTGATCAACCTGTGGTGGGCCTGCCTCAGCAGAGGGTGTATTGTGATAAATGGCCGAAACACCCCGTGATGCTGGGGTACACAACTGATGATGTGTCCCGCTGGTAAAGCTTTAGAGCAGCCATCCATGAAGAACTCCCGAATTAAAAGTGGTGCAAAAACTAGGGATTGCAACATCTAGTCCTTTCAACGAACATCTATGGTGAAAGACAAATAAATTTTTGTTCCCATTTGAACTGTGAAATAAATTACACAGGATATTTGTTAATTAATTTTGCAAGTCAAGAAAGACTCAGATTTGTGGTGGTTTAGTACCGCTCAATGAACTACATCCCTCGTCTCATCTCTCGTTTTGTTTTATCAGCCCGGAAGTAACAGAGGGAGTAAGACCTGCTGTTGTGTGACTACATCCCGGGACAAAAACACACATGCATCGTAGCTTCAGCTTCTTACGTTAGCTTTTGGAGGGAGAATGTCATGATGTAACTACTGCGACTTCTGTGTGTGTAGTCTTTCTAATTAGGTTTCTTCAGTCTGACAATGAACAGTTTTATGACAAACTGAGACTTGTAAAATTCCATTTCAAATTGAAAATCAACTTGTGTGTAATCTGTAGTGCAATCTAAACAGAGTCAAACAATAATTTGTTTCTCACATTTGAACTACAGTTCAGACTTTTCCAGAGTTAGGTCATGGTGGTCCACCAGAAGGGATGATTTGTCCTCTCTGTTCTCCTCAGTGGTAAGCGCACAATGTCAGCATTCCAGTATGAAGGCCCACCCTACAGTCTTTGGATTGGTTCGACGTTGGAGGTCCTCAGCCTCTACTGAACAAAGCATCCACCATTTGTGTTGTTTATTGCTTGTTTTTTGTGTGTGTCTTTTAGGAAACACAATATTGTCAAAAAAAGGGGAGAGGAGGACGTTCGGCAATGGGCAGCTGAGAGACCAATGGGAGCAGAAAGCTCAAGTCGTGGCAGAGCAGAACAAACAGGCGGCTGACTGGAGGAAGAAAAGTAACCACAAAATGTGAGAACACGTGATTTTTTTCATGATATATATTTCCTTTGGCCTGTTGTGCTTTTTATCCATCTATACCACACTGCCTGGCCAAAAAACAGTCACCACCTGGATTTAACACAGCAAATAGGTCAGATCCTTCCATTGGATAGTTACTGCAGTGATTAATATGTTTCAGCTGGCAACAAGTTATTTAACCCAAACTGATGCAGTGAGGAGCTTCTCATTTCTTAAACAACCATGGCAGAAGACATATCCTGTGGTCGTCAAATTATTGGCCTGCATCAAGAAAAAAAAAAAACAACTAAGGAGATTGATGAAACTACTAAAACTGGGTTAAGAACTGTCCAACACATTATTAAAACCTGGAAGGATAGTGGTGAACCATCATCTTCCAGGAAGAAATGTAGTTGGAAAAAAAATCTTGAATGATGGTGATCGGTGAGCACTGAAACGTTGGGTGAAATCAAATCATAAAAAATCAACAGTAGAACTCACGTCTGTGTTTAATAGTGAAAGTAAGAGCAGGATGAAAGCATAACATAACCAGATGTAACAAGATGAAAACACCATAAAAGGTGTAAACAAGACAAATATAACGTAACAAGAGGAAAACGTTAAAGGTGTAACTAGACATAACAAGAGGAAAATTATGTAAAATATGTAACAATACAAAAAAGATGCACCAATGCGTAAGGTGAAAATGATGTAAAAGGTGTAACAAGACAAATATGACGTAACGAGTCCTAACAAGACGAAAATTATGTGAAAGACATCGTGTGAAAACAAACTAGCAAGATGAAAATGACACAACAATACATGAAGACATGACAAGACCAAAAGATGTCAAAGACGTAACAAGACAAAAACGACGTCAAAGGCCAAAAACTGCGTAAATTATGTAACAAGACGAAAGAGTCATAAAAGACGCAACCGGACGAAGACAGCAGTAAGGTGTAACAAGATGAAAATGATGTAACTAGACTAAAATGACACAACAATACATAAGATGGAAATGATGTACAAGACTTAAGACAAATATGATGTAACAAAAGGGAAAAATATGTGAAGGACGTAGTAAGACTAAAACTAGGTAGTAAGACAAAAAAAACATAAAAGGTGTAACAAGACACAAATTACGTAAAACATGTAACAACACGAAAATGATGTAAAATATGTAACGAGACAAAAATTACATAAGACGTTGTGAGATGAAACAGATGAAAACAACGTAACAATACGTAAAGATGTTAACAAGACAACAATGACATAAGATGTAACAATCCAGCAACATCATAAGAAGATGTAACAACACAAAAATTATGTAAAAGACACAACATGACGAAAATGACATAAAAGATGTAACAAGACAAATATGACATAACAAGAGGAGAATGACGTTAAAGATGCAGTAAGATGAAAACACAGAAGCAAGACAAAAACAACGTAAGCATACATAAGATGGAAAATGATCTCAAAGATGTAACAATTTGAAAACGACATAAGATGTAATAAGACGAAAATGATTGTAAAGATGTAAGAGATGAAGATGACGTAACAGGACAAAAACACGTGAAAGATGTAGCAAAATGAAAACATAAAAAATGTAACAAGACTAAACAGAGAGATAGTTGGCTGTGAAGAAAAGTTAAGGTTAGCTTTGCACAGAAACAGTCAGTAGAAATGTCCTTCAGAGGACGACTTTTTACTTTTATACTCTGAGTTCATTTCAGAGCCTGAACTTTTTCACTTTTACTTGAGTAAAGAAGTTGAATCAGTACTTTTACTCTTATCAGAGTCTTTTTTACACAATTACCTGCACTTCTATGCGAGTACAGAATGTGTGGACTTTTGCCACCTCTGAAGGCGACTACTAATCCTGAATCACCCGAACATCTGTGTTCACTTGAACCACAGCAATGCTGGCAATACTTCAGACCACTGTGATCAGCTACTGGATTTATCCATACACGTCAGAGCTACGTTTCTCAGTGTCTACTCCTTCAGACAACTAATGAGTTGATTTTTTTTGTCTTTTTTTTTTTAATCTGCAGATCTAGCTCAAAGTGGAATTACCACTGGTCAATTGTTCCCCCTGGAGAATACTCAAAACTCACCAGTAGTCTAGATGAAGCAGAAAACAAGTCGAAAATCAAATTCAAAGTTGTCCCCCCTCCTCCCAAAGCCAAACCCGAGCCTCCTCCTCCGCCTCCTCCCAAAAAACCGCCTTCGTCCAAGCCTAGCATACAGAAACGCAAAGTCGAGGTGGATGAGTTCCGGATACGTTGGAGAGAGTCCTGGATGAGCATGAAGCCTCCACAGTATCTTTACCTGACAGCCAAAGAGACAAAACCCAGAATTGCAGGATTCACAACCATAGAGCTGACGAAAAACAGGAAGTACAAATCAGACGGGTACGGATCAGAGGCTGAATGGGCGTCTCCTGAAGAGAACTGGAGTCACTCCTGGAAACAGGTACAGAGACTGCACAAACTCATGGCTTCATTTTTAAAAGATACTGAAACGCAGACTGTTGCTCAGTTCTCAGGTTTTGGGAAAAGTGTGTCAGAGATTATTTGATTTGGCCTGTGCTGGAAACTAACTGTTATGCTTCAGCCACATACCTGGGTTCAGACTTCTAAATATATACAGTATGTTGAGTATTTTATGTTGCACATCTTTTAAACCACAAGTGTGCCAGGAACACTAACTAAATGTGTGAGTAAGGAGTAGAAGTAAAGCAGTATCCTTTATTATCCTATCTATGGAATGATTATTTCCTGTGTATTCATTATTGTATGGGCCATAAGTAATTAAACCCAGCAAGACTTGTCTAAGAAGGCCAAGGGCATACAAGACACAAAGCTTTATAAGCTGGACAATATCATACATGCATATATAGAATGACTTTTATCACCAGCTTTTAGTCATTTGTTTTTCCACACAAATATATACAAATATATCGTATGTCCTGGTGAAATGTCAGGAAGGCATGAAGGTATTAAAAAATAGACAGCGCTCAAGCCGACTATCCACTGGGTAGCAGGCTAACAACCACCAAGTCTACTGTCTGTCTCAGGTACATGAACAAATCTGGTGAGCCACAAAGCTCCCAAGCTGTTTTGGAGTACGGGCTGCATTTCAACACATACCAGTAAGGTTGAGTGCACCATGTATGTACAAGAGCTGGTACAGCTGCAGCTGAGCCAGGTCAAGTCAGTCATACATGTTTGCAGTACTGAACAGCCTCAGCAGTGAGCACATACAGCTACAGTGAGCAGGGGTTAAACTGGGATTTGTAATGTGGGGAGGATCTGTGGTTTCAGAGTGACCATGGATGCATGTGTTTGTGCATGGACCACAATATCTGATCGATATCAGAGGAAGTATTAATGACTCCTTGAAACATTGTGTGCAATAATCGTCCGTCTACATTCTTTTGCCTCTCTCTGTCTCCATATCAGTCAAACACACACACACGCCAAACACCAAGCTAAAAAAAATAAAGTATAGATCTGCAGATGTGCAATGTCAAAATTAACAGTTAAAATTAGAAGGAGAGAATGACCGAGATAAAGCAACAGACTTAATATCTGAGCAGAAATGCCTTTTGCACTACATTCCAGACATGACAACATGCTTCCTTGACAGTGATTTCTGGCAGACTCAATTTTGATGTTGTTCTCATCTCATTATGTCTTTTAAGCCCTTTTCTTCTTGTTACATCTCTTACGTTGTTTTTGCTTTAAGTCTTTGTATATTGTTTTAATCTTTTCACGTCTTTTATGTCGTTCTTGTCTCAAAGTCTTTTTGTGTTGTTTTTGTCTTACATTAACATTAACGTAACAAGCTTGATTGTAAGGAGTAGAAAGTGCAGATATTTGTGTGCGAATCAAAATAAAAAGTTGTCAGAAAAAGGAATACTCAAGTTAAGTGTAGATACCTGAAAAATCTAAATAAAGATAGATGGGATTGAAGTCAGTGCAGGTCAGTCAAATTCTTCCACTCCAAACTTGGAAAAAACATGTCAAAACCAGATTCATCCATTCAATGGGTGTCAATATATTGCCTCTCCAAATTTGTTTCAGTGTACCAGTCCAATGCTTTGCACAACTCGAGCCTGGCACTGCACCTACCCATCTATGTATACTCATTCATATTTGGAAGAAATTCACCAACTACAGGGATTTGCTTACATTCTTCTTTTTCATCCTCTTCAGTCACATTTTTGAGGGGCTAAATTTGCTCAATGGTGCATGAAACTTGGCACATGTCATTTTGAATTTAGTGGTCAATTTTGGCATTTTCTACACTTTGTATTTTAACAAACCCCTCCTACCCAGTGTGCACCATCTAGACTAGTTTGTGAAAAAGATTTAGCTGTCGTTGAAGGGTGTGGCCATGGTGTGGCATTGAATTTTGATGTCTCACCATGAAATATGAAATTGCTATAACTTTAGCATAAATGATTCAATCTACACCAAATGTCACAACCCTGAACACATCTACATGACAATATTCAGTTATAGCCATAGCGCCACCTACTGGCAACAGGAAATTATATGATTTGGGCTCTGACATTCTTCTAGCAGGTTGACCACATACAACTCAAATCTGCTCAGAAAGGCTTTAAGACCTTGGTAATGCTATATTTTTAAGTTTGTGATGTATAGTCAAACAGCGATGCTGTGACACATAGACAACATCCATGTTTTGCCAAAATACAGGAAGTTGTATTAATTTTAGTGTACATGGTCAAATCTCTCCAAAACTTCACATGATACCAGTCCAGACCTGAGCATATGATATGACTTTCATCAATGGGCATGGCCAAATGGCTTGGCCACGTCCTTTAAACAGCAGGCTAAACAATTTCACCATATTTTATCTTGAAGCAATCCAAAAGTAACGGAAAGTAATCAAATTGTATTATATTGTGATACTTTTAAACAGGTAGCTTGGAATACATTTTTAAAGTAACCCTCCCAAAAGCTGTAGATACGACTGCAGAAAAACAACAGTTCTTACATGAAACCGGACAAAGAAACACAGCTGTTAAACTTATTTTTTACAACAAGTCAAGTGCCATATAGTCCCATTATATACGAGAGAAGACAGACATTTTCAAAACTGTCAAGCTGGATAAACAATATCTCTTAAACATTTTAACACCAGCAGTTTTACCATTTCAAGTACACTTCTGTACACGGTTGGAGATGCAGAGAATACTTTGCTGCTTTGTATGCATTCACAGGTTAATTTCATCTGCAGTCGACCACACCCAAACAATTCACATGACACAGTTTGTTTGATGTGAATTTTGTTAATTTGCTTGTATCCTCACACTGTTTAAATGAGGTGCACACAATCTCACACTGGGGTTAAACAAGCTGTTTTCTGTTATAATAACAATGTGTTTCTTTGTCTTTGACTTACTGTGGTTGTTGGAGGTGGTTCACTTCCTGGTTGAGCACAAGCAGCCATGCTAAAAGCCACACATGCTAACAGCCATGCTAACAGCCTCACATGATAACAGCCATGCTAGCAGCCACACATGATAACAACCATGCCAGCAGCCAGGCTAACAGCCACACATGGTAACAGCCATGCTAACAGGCACACATGTTAGACCCACATGCTAACAGCCATGCTAACAGATACACATGCTAACAGCTGTACTAACGGACACACATGCTAACAGCCATTCACAGGTTCTTTTCATCTGCAGTCGACCACACCCAAACAAGTCACAAGACATATTATTTGACATGTATGTTGTTAATGTGCTTGTATCCTCACACTGTTTAAATGGAGTGCACACATTCTCACACTGTGGGGATAAACAAGCTATTTTCTGTTATATTAGTGTTTCTTTGTCTTTGACTTACTGTGGTTGTTAGGGGCGGTTCACTTCCTGGTTGAGCAAAAGGTGTGTCTCGGGGTGGGGACTCTTAAATCTGAAAGCCAGCTCATTGGACCAAACCATGTGCAATCAAACGCAGGGGGGTTATTTTGTTGTTTGTTATTTGGTTTGGCCTGGTGAGTTTGGCCATAGAGACAGCTGCTATATGAAACAGGCTTTTTTGGACTCACAGGTTTGTTCAAATTGTATGAAATGTTTCCGAGTGTTAATGTTAGAGGAGAAAAATGGAGGATAACCTCTTTTACTTTTGTAGCTTTCCCAAATGTACTGTGACTCTGGCCTGAACTCACAAGTGTATTTTAAGCTTCTGTCCAGTCTACACAAGTCAGCAAATAGTTAACTCTGTACATTGTAAATTTATCTTTAGTAAATTAACTCAAATTTAAAACTGCACTTCTGAGTCTTGAATCATTAATTCCAATTAAATTGGGGAGAAATTAACAAAAAACACAGATTTAAAGCCTTCACATAACAATTGGAATTTGACTGTAATTAGAACTATTTGCATAAGTGTCTCTAACACTGCCTGTTTCACTGACATCTAAAATAGCACCTAACTTGTGTCAGTTGCTGTGAAAGAGGTCTGAAATATTCTAATGAAATATTCCGATCAAGTAGCTCGAGGGTGACTTGTGAGGCAGCTGCCGAGTGGTGGGCGCCCCCACAGGCCAAAGGTCAACTTCACTGTGACATCATAATGTTCAGGGCCTCTGTCAGTCACTGTACTCCTCTGTTACAAGTTATTAGAAAATTTAGCTCGTTGAAGGACGTCACTGTGGCGTGAAGTTCTGATGTTTTGCAAACAGGAAGTTGTTGTAACTTTGCGCTTCATGGTCAAATCCACCCAAAATATAACATGTTTGATGGGAGACCTGGCATACAGAACAGTATTTAGACAGTGTTGCAAAATGGCTCCATCGCGCCCCCTACAGTATTTCAATGAAGCAGCCCCTGCAGTATTTTCCATCAACTTGCACAAAAATCTCTTGGAGCCACAGCCTAAACCCATCAGGAAGTCAGCCATTTTTGAATTGTGCGGTTAATTTTTGCACTTTTCATGCATTGTATTTTGACAAACACCTGGAGAATTGATCAGATTGACTTCAAAATTGGTATGTTCCATCTAGACTAGTTTGTGATCAAAAGTTATAAAAAGATTTGGCTATTGTTGACATGGCACGGTGTAGAGTTTTGATGTCTCACCATGAAGTAGGACATTACTGTAATTTGAGTATAAATGATCCAGTCAGCCCCTTCACATGTTTGATAAGAGTCCATTCATGATCACATTTACATCCCACTCAGGAGTTATGCTCATTGTGCCACCTACTGGCAACAAGAAGCAAGCCTTGTGTGACAGTCATCATCTGATTTACATTTTCAGTGTTGTCTACACTTAATATACTGGAACATAACATATAATTAGTGTCTGTTCTGTAGAGCCACCTAGTGGAGACAGGAAGTGGCATCAGACTCCTTCCAGTGGTGTCCAAAACACATGACAATTCAGATTCTTGTTGACCAGTCAGGCCTGATGATGGGGTCGTGGCAGGCACACATCCTGATGGGTGTGAGGACCTGTTCAATACTCCAAACAGCTTTAATTTAATTTATTTTAACAAATAGACACAGAGAAACCAAAGTAGTTCTGGGATGAGGGTTATCATGCATCACAGTCTCAATTGCTTTATGCCTGAATTGGCAGCATGTCGCTCTCAAGCAATCTGTACAGTGCCCAAAAATGTGATATTCTGGCATATCCCAAACCCAGATTCATCCATCCAGTGGCTGCCTATACCAGTCCAGTGAGGGTTATCATGCATTATCCATCACAATCTCAGCTGCTTCATGCCTCAGTTTGCAGCATGCCAATCTCAAGCAGGCTTAAGGCATGTAAGACCTGCCCTCTTGAGACTGAAAACCAATCAAGAAATAACAATCTGTGACCATGACGATATACTTCAATCATGTCCTTCTACACCCCACTAAAAAAAACAAGCAGAGTTTGTCCACTCAGGTGAGTTTGTGTTGTTGTAGTGAAGAAAAGATCTGTCAATCACCTGTTCTATCTGTCTCAGCCTGATTCATCCATGACCTCCCCAGACTACAAGAAGAGAGACAACTGTGGGATGGGTACAAAGTTAAGCACTTAAACCATTTTTCTTTTTTCTTCTGTTTTCAGACGAAGAGTCCTGCCCAGTTTGAGCCCTCTGAAGAGAAACAATTCAAGTGGGAGGTTTTGTTTGAAAGAAAACCGGTTTGCACACCCGAGATAGAGACATTTGCTCTTCCTGTCTGGGCCGGTACTTGGAAAATCATGAACTTTCCCTTCAGACAGCAGAAAGAGGACTGGGATCATCTATGGCCTGATTACCAACCATACCTCAGCAACAAGGCTGAGCAACTCGATGAACTAGAGGAGGAGGTGGGGATCAACATCATTGCATTTATAGTTTTCTTGTTGTTTTTTGCTCTGTTGTTGGCCATGTCAGGTCAAAGGCCAGATGCTACTTGACCACTGAGCAATCAGGACATCCATTTTTATTATAATGAATAAAAATGTATGTTGTAATCATCAAACAGGACCTGCCCTGGGACTGGGACTGGGACTGGTACGATGCTTGGCAACTGTCTGGGTTAGACATTGAAGCACAATACTACTCACACTACTACGAGACACTAAGTGAAAGCTACTACAGCCCCGGACCCACAGAGGTAACGTGGATAAATGATGTGTTCCTGACCGGATGGAGTCAGTCTTGGATGCTTGCTGCAGCTCCCCCTGAGGAAACAGAAGAACGTGAAAAGAGCTGGAATACTTGCTGGGGATACAGGCAGCAGAACAGGTGGGTTGACACTGTTCCATGCTGTAAACACCTTTCAGACATGCACCCATTTACAACGTACATTCATCTGAAGACAGTCCAACATGTCTGAATAAGAACACCGGTCAACTTTACGTAAAAGTCACTCAAAGTAGCAAGCTCCGTCTTGAGTCACATGAGCCTGAAGCTCGCCACTATACACTCTTAGTAATAAAGATGCAAACTAGAACCATAAAGGGTTCTTCAGCTTGTCCTCATAGGAGAACCCTTTTAGGTTCCAGGTAGGAAGTTTTCTAAAGGCTCCATTTGAAACCTTTCAGAGAGTTCCACCTAGAACCCAACATAAAAGGATATACCTAGAACCATCTGTAAAAGGTATCACCCAGCACCCCCTTGTGAGAGATTCTACAGAGAACTTTTCTATGGTGTAATGGTTCCACCTAGAACCCTGTCTGAGGGCTCTATCCAGGGGATTCAACCAAGAACATTTTTAAATTTCAAGGGTATCCTCTAGAACCCACCCAGGGGGTTCTGCTGAGAACCCTTTTATATACTAAAGGTTTTATCTAGAAGCCACCCATGATGTTCTACAGAGTACTCCTTTATATTCCAGTGGTTTTATTTAGAACCTCAGCCCTTCAAGAAAGCCCTTTTGGAACGCTTATTTCTAAGAATGTAAGGAGGGAGTCCACACATGATGCTTTTCTTTCTTTTCATTTTTAAGTCTATTCACCCATACACGTGTTTCACATGCATGAGCCGAGTCCCAGAGGTCAGAGCCTTATTTCTCACTGCGTCTGCACAAAGTGGCAAACAGCACATCTGAAATTGCCATGACAACATGACACGTCATGGATGGAAAATACGGACAGGAACAATGGTAGCTTACCTTCAATTCTTTCTGCAGTCCATGCTGCCCTTGTCTCCCTTGCCAGTCCATATGCACCTGTGCATCCTCTTTTAGACTCAAATTCTTACATTTTGGTAGCCTGGTGGCTTAGTTGGCAGAGTGTTTGCCTCCTGTACTGAGGCTGTGGCTCCTCGATTCCTGGCTCTTTGGTGCATGCAAAAAAGTTTTGAAGAAGCTTTACTGACAACTAATCTTTTCTTGAGATAATTATCTCTTCATCTTTAGATAAACTTAAATCTTTGAGTTTTAGAAACCACATAAAAATGTTTTTAAAAAATCAGTGAGTAAATTATTGAAGTGAAAATGAATGATGGTTAAAACAAAAATATTTTCAATTAAAAATATTTAATTTTCAGCCACTAATATAATGACAAATAAGGTTGACAGCTCACTGTGACCAATTTGAGTTTCTAAAACGCAAAGATTCCACTTTATCTAAAAAAGAAGATAAAATTATCAGGACTAAAGATTATACAGTATGTCGGCAAAACTTTATTTCAAAACTTAAAATTACAACTATTTTTTTTTACAGTGTTTCAGCACACAGGGTGGCACAGATGATGCAGCATGTTTCTGCCTTAGCATTACTGCCAGCAAACAAACCTCCACCTGCCTTAGAGCTTTCAAACAAATCTTTATTGACAACTGTCAAGGGGCTGATGGGCCATTTTATTTTATATTTTACATGAAAGGTGTGATCACATAAATTGTGAGCTTTGGCTTTAAATTGCAGACAGTTTACTGAAATTAAACAGCATTTCTAAAATCATACAGTGTGTGCCCAGCTTAAGCTTCAAAAATCAGTGTCAGTCAAATTGATTCTTGTTCCTATTTTCGTGTTAATGTCCTTTAAATGGACAATAGTGAGAATGCTTCCACTGAGAGAAATAACCTTCCCATCACATCATCACAAGGTCGAGATTGAACTTTCATGCTCAGTTTTTTGTATCATTCATGAAACTGATCTGATCAAACTAAAGCCAAACTACGACTGTCTCCACAGGTGGTGCAGGGGTTCAGTGCAGTCCCATCATCGACACTGTGACTTGCTGAAGACGAGACGTAAATCCATGAATTTTCTCCTCATGTCAGACCTGGAAGAGAAGATCGCAAACAGCAAGGAGTGGATGGAGGAGGGCTGGAGGGTTCCTAAAAGATGGATCCCACCAGAAGAGTTCAAACTGGACGAGATGGAGGAGGAGGAGGAGGAAGAGGAGGAAGAGGAAGAAGAAGAAGAGGAGGAGATCATAGAAGATGCAGAGGAGGAGGATGAAGGTGTGGACAATGAGGAGGATGAGGGAGTAGATGAAGAGGAGGAGGAGAAGGAAGATGTTGACAAAGTTGAGCAAGAAAAAGAAATTGAAAAGGATGAGGATGATGAAGAAGATAAGGAGGAGGAGGAAGATGAAGGAGTTGAGGAGGAGGAAGAAGAAGAGGACGAAGAGGGCGACAACGAGAAGGACAAAGCGATAAACAAGGAGGAGGAGGAGAAGGACAGAGATGTGGATGAGGAGGAGGAAAGCGAGGAGGATGAAGACAAGGAGGAGGATGAACAAAAGGAGGAGAGAGACAAACAAGTACACAAAGAACAAAATGATGAGGAGGGTGAAGAGGAAGAGGAGGACAAAGAATTAGACAAGGAGGAGAAAGGCGAAGAAGTAGCCAAAGAAGATGAGGAAGAAGAAGAGGAGGAAGAGGACAACGAAGTTGAGAAAGAGGAAGAAGAGGAGGAGGAGAATGAAGAAGCAAATAAGGAGGACAAAGAAAAAGATGAAAACAAGGACAAAAGTGTAGAGGAGGAGGAAGACGAAGAAAAAGAGGAGGAGGAGGACGAGGAGGAGGAGGAGGAGGAGGAAGAAGAAGTCAATGAAAAGGATGCAGAAAATAAAGTTAAGGAAGATGAAAAAGATGTAGACAAGGAGGACAAGGACAAACAAGCCAAGCAGGAGGAGGAGGAGGAGGAGGAGGAGGATGAAGACACAGATGAAGAGTGGTTCATCGCCGAGGAGTGCACTACAGAACAGGAAGAGAAAGACACAGACAAAGAGGAAGATGAAGGAGCCAGGGAGAAGGAGCACAAAGAAGACAAGGAAGCGAGAAATAAAGATGAAGATGGGGAAAGAGATAGTGTAGATACAGGGGAGAAATATGAAGAGGCAGAAGAGGATGAGGAGGGTGAATCAGATGAAGACAATGAGGAGGATGGAGCAGAAGAAGAAGACAAAGAGGAGGAGGAAGAAGAAGAAGAGGTAGACAAGGAGGATGAAGTAAATGAGAGGGATGAAAAGGATGAAGTGGACAATGAAGAAGATGGAGCAGAAGAAGACAAAGAGGAGGAGGAAGAAGAAGTCGATGAGGAGGAAGAAAAGGAGGTAGACAAGGATGAGGAAGTAAATGAGAGGAATGAAAAGGATGAAGTGGACAATGAAGAAGATGGAGCAGAAGAAGAAGACAAAGAGGAGGAGGAAGAAGAAGTCGGGGAGATAGAGGAAGAAGAAGAGGTAAACAAGGAGGAGGAAGTAAATGAGAGGGATGAAAATGATGAAAAGGATGAAGTGGACAATGAGGAGGATGGAGCTGAAGAAGAGGACAAAGAGGAGGAGGAAGAAGAAGAGGTAGACAAGGAGGAGGAAGCAAATGAAAGGGATGAAAAGGATAAAGAAGTGGACGATGAGGAGGATGAAGCAGAAGAAGTAGACAAAGAGGAGGAGGATGAAGAGGTAGATGAGGAGGAGGAGGAGGGGGAGAATGAAGCAGATGAGGAGGAAAAGACCAAAAAAGAGGAGATCAGGGTCAAAACAGAAGACAGGAACAGCCAGGAGAAAGTGTACAACAAAGTAAAAAAAGAAAAGAAACGAACCAAACAGAAACCCACCATCCCACTCCATCTGCAGTTCCACAAGCTCAGCGCCTCCTTTCCCTCCTGGAAGCAGTCGTGGATGGTGGCGGTGGCTCATAGAATGGGAGACGGAATTGAGGAGGAGGAGGAGGAGGAAGAGGAGACAGAGGAGTGGCGAGCCTGGAAGGAGTCATGGAGGATCTGTCGCTGGAAGAAGACGGACGAGGACGAGGTGGTGTGCTTCTCCACCGAGCACCGGAGTCAGAGGTACCTGGGACTGATGCAGGAAAAACAGGGTATGCCACAGAGTGAATGGACTCTCAGCTGGAAGATGACCAATAATACAACAAAGGATGCAGACACTAAAGAAGAAGAAGGCGAGGAAGAGGAGGAGTAGGAAGAAGAAAAGGAAGAAAGTTGAATTTTTCTGAGAGTTCAAAGATTATGAATAGTGAAGTACACTGACATTATCAAAAATGTTGGATTCCAGGGAAGTTAGAGGAGCTAACTTAGGTGTTTTTCAACCTGGACATTATTTTTCCCATGTTTTTGTGTCTGGAGACAACAAATTTTGAAACAGGTCCAGTATTGAGGGAGTATGTTGCAGCTGTCAGAAGTGAAACTAAGGCTACGTCCTCACTGCTACGTTTTAGTTTTAGAACAGGCTTTTAAAATGAAAACTATCTCCGTCCAGACAGGTGTTTTAGCTCCATTTCAGGAATAACCTCCATCCATACTAACACGCCTGAAAACACAGATCACATGACCGTTGATGAGGCTGGAAAACATTACTGCCCTTAACATAATCCTCCTGGATTATTATGTTTTTTCTTAAAACATTGTCAATGGCTTTGTATTTTTGTTTCTTTTTCAACATTATATTTACATTTTCTGTTTGTGGCTGAACACACTAACAGCAGGCTTACCAGTGCTAACAGCTAACAGTAGCCACACTGAGAGCAGGCTAACCAAAGCTCCAAAGCTATCAGCTAACAATAACGCCACTAGCAGAATTCTAACCAAAGCTAGCAGGTAACATACAGAAGCCACACTAGCAGCAGGCTAACCAAAGCTAACAGCTAACAGCAGGCTACCCAAAGCTAGTAACTAACCTACATTAGCCACACTAATGGTAGGCTAACCAAAGCTAGCAGCTAACAGTTGCCACACCAACAGCAGGCTAACAAGGCTAGCAGCAAATGTACAGTACTATGGTGCACAGTAGTCTGTGCACCGTGGTACTGTGTGTTATTTCTTCTTCTGCTGGCTGCAGCAGTCTCCCTCAATACTGGACCAATTTCATATATTTTTGTCCTCATTAGTCAGTCAGACACAAAAACTAGGAAATACGGTCAAGGGTTGAAAAACACCAAAGTTACCCTTTAATACTTACAGTCCTGAATGTACCTGTAGAACCAAAGCCTGCCATTAACCGGTCCTGTGCCCTAGAAGATAGTCGTCTTCATCATCCACTATTAGCATGACAGTGAAAAGCAGAAAACCTAAAATCATTCACACTCACAAGTCAAACATGCCCGACATTTTGTGTACTCGTATTCCCATGTTGAAAACACGACCTCATGAGTTCCACTTGAAGGCAGCAACACTTGTAAGTTTAATTAAATGGAACTGCTTAAAGTGCAAAATGATAGGCTATCAGGCTAAGAGGTGGGATAAGAAAATAACGCACAATATCATTGTTGTCTTTGTGTCAGCTAGTCCATTTTTGTCTCTTATACCACTGCAGCTGACTCCCCTGACTTCTGTCTCAACATGCTAATGTTTGCTGACTTTCCTCCAGTGCTAAAAAGCTCAAGTTTGTACCAAATAAAAGCACAGGATGATCAGGAATGATCAAAAGTGGGAAATCTTACTGAAGCTAATGTCAAGAAAAAGTCCCAAAAGCAAAGATAATGAAGTGGAAACTGGAAACTTTAGCCAACAAATCTCCATGTTTTTGTATTTTTTATCTTCAATACAAAAACGTGAGCATGTTGTCGGCTAAATACAGCAAATTCTTGAGCCACATGAGGTGGTGACAGTGGGAATATCATGCACTTTAAGAGGGATGACAGGCGCTGAAGAAGAATATGTAAAAAGTGTAATGTGAGAAAAGGTCACGTCCAGTGGTGCAGATGTGAAAGACGATACAGAGATCAGTCTTAAACAGTTTGTATAATGGTGTGTACCTGTACTGCACTGATGTAAAGATGATGTATATTAAATATTTAACTGCAATAAAGTTATGAAAGATGCATTTGTCAAATAAAAGAGTGTGTGTTGTGTTCCATATTTTGTACAGGAAATGTAAACAGCATATTCCATCTGGATATTCTGATTTAGGCCTTATTCTGAACGCAGCATTTTCCTATTAAGTGATGTCAGATGTGCTGATATGATTTGGGTTTTAGGAGCATTCTTTGAAAAATGTACACGGCACATTAGGAAATTGAGTCTCTTGGTTTTTACCGCAGTTTGCGCCACTCTTGCCTGTTTGTTGTAGTCAACCAACAAGCCAGCAGTTTGCAAGCCTCAGGTAGAGATACATGCACAAAAGGAAAGCCCACATTTCTGGTGCGCATCTGAAACACACCTTGAGCCCTATTTACATGATTTAGGTGCAAAATAAAACACAAGGCATATGTGTGTTTTGGGTATAACATTAATTAAAACAATCAGGTTCATTGTTTTTCCAGGTTGAAAAACAATGAACTGACCCTTGATCTTTTCCACACTCACAGTTTTATACTGACTGTATTTTATAAATCAGCCACCAGAGGGAGACACAGAGTCACTGAGCCCCTGTGGTCCATCTGAGCACCAAACCAAGCATGCAAACATCAGCTACATCAGACTCTGTGATGGACCAGTTGATAGAATTCACTCATTTAAGTAAAGTGAAACAAAATGATATAGATAATAATTCTAGATAATGTTTTGTGAGTCATTACAATTTTTTATCCAGAAATCATCAGACCACATTTATTTACAGGGGCACCGACAGGGATTTTGGACATTGGGTCTC
>JAJHUR010128985.1:1543-19637 GCA_027495735.1 Lutjanus campechanus | reverse complement strand
AGCTACAGGAGATGCAGGTGATCACACCCCCAGTTAGAAGAAGCAGAGAGGGGCACCAGCATGGAAGCTAAGCAATGAAGTGTTGTGGAAGGGGTCAGCAACAAAAGGTATTACAGCCACTTAAAAAAGGTCCGCCTAAAAATAAATTAGGTGTAGCCTATATATAGCATATTTTCAGTAACTTTACTTCGCAGAACACAGGACTTGCTGGTCTATCACTGCCTCAGTCTGTTAGTTAGTTTGTGTTATTGAGTGACTTAAGTGAATCTGAATTGTCCTTTAAAAACACCAAAGTCACACAATAACACAAACAAACTAACAGATCGAAGCAGCAGTAGACCGGCAACTTCCGTGTTCTGCAAAGTAAAATGACTGATTTTGCTTGTGGGGTTTGGTTGGCTTGGAGAGAGCGATATTTGGCTTATATGATGGCAGCTTCCCATGACAAAAGGCTATTTGACCACCATATATTGTACATAATACACTGACTATCCATAAGTACTTTATACAACCCCATTTATAAGAATCCAAAATAACCCTTTGTAGTCCCGCACATATATGACTGCACACAAGATCCACCAATCAGTGATTAACTAACATTGATATTGTCATTCTATTTTATCTTCTCTTCCTTGGATACCTGTTATTTCAGACTGAATTCAACAAAATTAACAAAGACAGAAAAGTGGGTGTTGTAGCTACCAAGAGATACAAAGTCCAAACCAATGTGCTGAGACAGGGTGCAAAATTACTTTTGTTGACTGGCCAAATGGTTAGTGAATGTTCAATTGTTACCAGCTATTCAATAACAGATTACCATTGGTTTTTGGCTGGTGAGTGAAGCAAATCTACAAACCACTTGAATGTTTTACCAGTATTTGGCTGGTGGCTGGTGCTAATTCTGGTTCCTGTACATAACAACACCAAAACTGCAAAGGAATGGTTTTAAAACTGTGCTCGCCCTTAAATTCTGGTACACAATATTCACACCACAGTAATGAATGAAAAGGGACATAGTCATGCCTGTTTAACTTTTCTTGATTGGACGTATATTCAGACTGAAATCAACAAGCTAACAAGGATGGAGACTTTGTGATAGAAAGGTGGCTGTAGTAGCTGTGCCAAAACTTACAGCACAAACTCCAGAGCAATGTGATGAGACAGTGCAAATTTAACCTCTCTACCCACCAGCATATGGCTTGTAAATGTTCAAATGTTACTAGACACTCAATAGATTAACATTGCTTTTTGGCTGGTGAATGAAGAAAATCTACCAGCCAGCTATTTTCAGGGCTCAACAATAAGGATTGCTCACATGCCCAGTACCAGGTTAGTAAATGTAGCAACTTACTTGCCCAACCAGGCAAATGGTAAAGAATTTAACTATTTTGATAACTGATTCATGGTTGAAGTAATTTTTCATCCAGAAATGGCAGAAAATACCATTTTCAGCCTCTCAAATATGAAGCTTTCCAACTTTACCTAGTTTATTATCATAATTATCACAACATTGATAGACATCACTTTGGGTTTAGAGAAACTGGGATGGACACTTCACCACATTTTATAGACACTGCAGCCCTAGATTAAACATGACAATTAACTATAGTCTGCTATTATTTGACAGCTGCTAATGAATAAAATGAAACAATTTGTACAGGAGCAAGTAAAAGTAGACTGAGCATGTCGATTTCTGACAATAACTTTAGCACTGCACCCTGATTTTGACTGGTGCTAATTTCGTGCTGTGTGCGGAGACATTTACATATATGTGTTTATCTTCAGCACTTATCAGCACTATGTTTGGCTGCCTTTGAGGCACACTGACAGCTGAAAGCTATGAGCATGCAGTCACACCCTGCCCCAATAATGGCAAGCTATGTTACTTCAGGTAATCAGTCCATGTGTTAGGAGGGTGGCTCACACTTTATTTTGACTGGATGAGGAAAGTTAAAGAGTGATGACAGACATTTTTCTGCACATTTACATGGTTTGAGATAGTGTCATACTCACCAGAAAGCAGAGCTGCGGCCAGTTGTGGATGAAGTACCTGTACGTGTAAATTGAATAAGGCTCAGACAAGTCCTTGGTGATCAGTCTCATGATCCACGGCATCTGGAGCTCGGACTCGTAGCGGACATATCGGATGCCGTGGCTCTCTTCCTCCTCCGCTCGGCCGGGGGAGCTGCTCAGGTCGAGCCGGGCCAGCTCCGCGGCCGGCGGCTGCTGCGGGTCAGCGGATCTCTCTTCTCCGCCGGGCCCGGGCTCGACGCTCGGCGGCGGTCTCGGCGGCTCCGTGTGGTCAAACTCCTCTTTCCCTTCGTCCCCGGGCTGGCTGTGGGCCGCCTCAGTTCTTGTGAAGCCCGGTATCCCGTTCATGCTATTGTTAACCAGCGGAGAGTGACTGCCGTTTTTGGAGAAGGGGCTGTGGCCTTCGTGTTGGCAGTGCTCACTATTGTTTCTGTCGGCCGGAGCCTCCTCGTTGCTGCCACTGCTGCTGCTGTCACAGTTGTCCACGGACGGTCTCGGATTGTCAGGCCGGTTTGTGGTGTGTTGGTGGCTGTCAGCGTCCTCTGAGGGGCTCACCAACCCGTTCAGCTGCTGCTGCTCTCGGGCTTGCATTTTCAGGTGCAGCGCCGCCGGGCTAGCTCTCGCTAGCATGTTTTTCTGCTTATTCTTCACCGACTTTTTGACCTCGCTTACCGGCTGCGACTTCTTCCCTGTATCGGCGGGTACACAGTCCTCCCTGTGGCAGGCCGGGTCTGCGTCTCCCCCCGCCAGCTCAGCGCTCCCAGCCCCGGGGAAAGGAGGAATTTCAGCCGGGGATGCAGGCAGTGCGCTACTAGGCCCAGGCGGCACTGTGGCCATCCCACCGCATTAAGGTGGAGATTCACGCTGGGAAAACGTTGAACACAATCTCATCCACAAGGCGAGGGGATATACAATCAATATACACGTTAGTTCACCGAATATTACATAAATCCGAGGGTTTTTGAGGCGATAATGTGTCCGCTGGCGACGTTTGTCGCTGCTTTCTCCTCGATTTCCCTGCTGCCGGAAAGTGCTGTCGCAGCAAACGCCATTGCAACAGCAGGCAGGAACGTTTTACGACAGTGGTGTAACGCATGACAGATGCAGGGTTTTTTTCAGACACCATGGCCAATTAGTTACTGTATAGTGCTTACAATTTAAATAGTTCAACCCTGTTTAGTCGTCTAGTTTCACTGACTTGTATTTGCATGTCCCCTCTCTTATTTTATTAACAGAAAAGCAAAAATGAGAACGATATTTCTACAACATTGATGGTTATGAAGAAAAACTGATAAAAAGAAAAACTGTTAAAAGCAAAGAAAATTTGGCACTTGAACAGGATCATGATAAAGATAATGGTTTTATTTTGTTCAGGCCTATTGTTTAATTAAAAAATATCAAACTAGGATGGCCAAATTACAATCCCAATTTCTTCCCTTGTTGTTCCAACTTCCAAAGAAATTAGATTTTAAAAAAATTAACTCTTTTTAGTGGGGACCCCCTGCAACCCACTCAAGAACCCATGTGGGTCCCCAGAACCTAGTTTGAAGACCACTGCTGTACTCGAAATCCTGAAAAAAAAGAAGGCTAAATTACGGTCAAATGTGTGGTTTATTTTATGGTTCTTTGTAGGTTTTTACTCCAGTGAAATAGTTAAATTACTGACAAAAGGAGATACATGATTCATGTTAGCTGTTCTGAAAGATAGTTTTATGCAGAGTCTGTCTTCTCACAGTTGTTTATCAGTTATATTAGACCTGCATATAATCCTTTGAATTTGTATTAGTCTGATATATGTTGGAACACTTGTGAAATTGGATCAACAATGAAAGTGTCAAATGTGATTTACAGGAATTTGTTGTATTGAAAGGTTCACGACCTTGTTGACTTGTCTACCCTCTTACCAGCAGAGGACGCCAAATTGAGGATTTATTTGGACAGATGATTTTTTTTTCATTTTGCAAGAATAACTGCAGTTTCTCCAGTAGATGTCGCCAGTAGATCAGTTTCTTTAGTCTCGTCAGTTTACTGGGTAGTCCTCATCTAGGAAAGCACTTTTAAGTTTGCTTGGAGGTATGTGCATTTATCTTGAGAAATATTCAGGGTGTGAGACTTAATACTTACATTGCACATTTCACTTCTCCACTTACTTAAAGTTATTTGCACATTAAGTTATAATACAGTCATGACACTTCCTGGTGTGCATTTTCCTTCACTGACACTGAGAGTGGTGGCCTGATTTCAGCACTACTAGACAGTGAACAGAGACTGAGACAATAGCACTCGAGTGTTAAAGTTTCTGACACAATCATTGTAGTGACCCACATTATGGCACAGCATCAATCTTATTCAGAAGCAACTGCAGACAACAAATGCAAAAGTTCATGTTTAGAGTTTTAAATGTATGTGTAGTGTGGTTTTGTATAATGTATAATATTATATAATGAACCTCAAATCTCCAGCTTCCCTAAAAATGCTTATAATCTCTCTGAAGTAAGAATGGATTTCCTCGTGAGAAATAATTTTATAGATTATAATCATCATAACATAAAGTATATCTGTCTGCCAAAGGATTGATTTTCAGAATTAGCATTTTTATTAGAAATTACATTATTCATTGAAATCCAAACATATTTTTTCAGACAAAAAATATTTGCAGTGTGGTTACCAAAGACAATACTAGTGGGTTGTTGCTGATTTTCTACTCTTATAAAACTTTCCTCAAAACTGCACCCCATTAATATGAGACTCACATAAAACTCAGTGCAGGTTTTCATCTACATATGAAAACTGAAGGAGAAAGACGTGTTCCTTCTCTGTTTATCTTATTCATTAATGAATAAGGTCCTCCTGTGCTGACCTTAAAAAACATAAACATGAATAAAAAACATAAATGAAGCTAACTATATAAATATTTATTCATCAGAGACTTATTATGTTCTACTTTACTCTACTTTTAATATTGAGAACTTTCCTCGAAATAGAAAAAAAAAAGTGAAAAGTCGTCAATATTTTAGATTTTTAAAATTGCTCTGTCTGTGTCATATTGAGGACAATGAAAAAACCCAGATTTGACAGGTGCATTATGCAACTTAAGTCAGATGTGACTAGAAATAACCTCAAAGGCTGAGGCAGCAGACTTACTTCAGTATAAGTTTTATCTGCTGGGTGTTGTAGTCCATCCTAGGTGGCAGTGTTGCTCTAGTGTGTCCTTGAGCACGTCCATGTACTCAGAGGTGGGTCACTACTTGGAAAAGACATTGTGTGAACTTTCAAATGTAATAGTGCTGCTTTATTTCCAATACACGGAAAGAGGCAACAAGGTGCTTCTATTGAGTCATCGTTTGGATAGATAGATAGATAGATAGATAGATAGATAGATAGATAGATAGATAGATAGATAGATAGATAGATAGATAGATAGATAGAGATGTAAGAAAGTGATATCTTGATTAACCCGTCATAAAAAGAGACGTAAAAAGATGCTGCGAGGCACCTTCTCTCTGTCCTACATTCAACTATCTTGAACAAATGTGTGCTTGATATGTGTGAAAAGGGAGAGTCACATTTTGTTTGTAGATTTATGTTAGAGAGAAAGAGACGGAGAGATAGACAGAGAGAGACGGCCCTTTGAAAGCTAAGCCTTGGGGCTGAGAACTCTCTGAAGAGCTGGAATCAGACATGCACAATCAGTTCCCCCTCTTCAAATCTCCTTTACAGGCCTATCTACTTGAACAGGCTTCTCTTAATTACTTTCTCTATCACTTAGCGAGCTGTGCCTGGGACTAGGAGCAGCAGCGCTTTGCCAGAGACACTTGGCTGGTTTGAACCCATATTTATATATCTTCTTCCTTCTCACAATCCTGTCCCGTACCTTGGCCCCCCCCTTCTGCTTTCATTCTACGCTGTTCTTGTCTCTCTGTGGCTCTCCCCATCCTGTCTCTATACCCTTCTCCAAATATCTCCAGGGCGTCAGTTGCGTCATGTGACTGGTGCACTTGTGATTACAGCACTTGGCAACCACACTCATCTATGAGGAAGAGCCCAAAATACCTTGAAAAATGACAGCATGTAAAGAAGTATAAGGTCAGTGTGGAGTTCTGCAGAGAGAGAGACAACATCCTCTGGACACCCAGATACCACTGGTGGACTCAATGGTCCCCCCGGTACCCTCATATTAGAAAAAAAATGCTGTAAAAGTGCCCTCTTGGATGCCCCCAGTGTCTAGCGTGCCTTTCCAGTGGACAAAATGTGATAATGTGCCATATGGGGTGCCTTCCCCATAGAGATCACATAATGCCGTGCCCTCAGGGTGCCTTGGAGAAAACAGAGTGAAATGCACCCTGTGTGCTTTTCCAGTGGAGAAAACATGGTAAAGTCCTCACTAAGGTTCCCATCCAGTGGAGAAAACATAGTGAAGTGCTCTCTGGGTGTCTTTCAATGGAGAAAACATGGTCAAATTTCCTCTGGATCTCAGAGTGCCCTCTGGGTGTCTTATATTTTTTCACCCATGCCCTCTAGGGTGCCCTTTCAGCAGAGAAAATGTGGTAAAGTGCTCTCTAGCATGCCTTTCCAGTGGACAAAACATGATAAAATGCCACCTGGGTGCGCTTTAGGGTGCCATTCCAGTGGACAAAATGTGGTAAAATGTGATGAGATGCTCTCTAAGGTGCCTTCCAGTGGAGAAAACATGGTAAAGTTCCCTCTGGGTGGCTTTTTTTTTTTTTTTTTACCCATGCCTTTCTAGGGTGCCTTTCCAGTGGAGATAATGTGATAAAGTACCCTTTAGGGTGCCTTGAACAAAACAAGGTGAAGTGCACTCTAGGGTACCCTTTCAATGGACAAAATTTGGCACAGCGCTCTCTGTGGACCTTGGAGAAAATACAGTGAAGTGCACTCTTGGGTGCCCCTTCAGTGGACAAAACACGGTAAAGTGCCTTTCCAGTGAAGAAAACATGGTGAAGTACCCTCTGGGTGCCCTCCCAGTAGAGAAAGCATGATTAAGTGCCCTCTAAAATGCCCCTCTAGTGGAGAACACATGATCCATGCCATATATCCTGCCTGACATGCTAAAAATGAATTGGCCTCTATGTGCCTTTAAATTGTTAAACAGTTTTTATTATAGAGGTGTAGTAGTTGACTTTTGGTGCGCTGCTGCCCCAGCATGTAGATGGTGCCCTTTTTATTTTCTTTGCCCCTGCCCCTCAGACAGCCTAAGTCTGCCACTGCCAGCTACCCTCCTCCTTCGAATCTCTTCGTCTTTCTCTGTCTGAACTGGTCTCAGGGGCTGGAGGCCAACCTTTGGATCTCCTCTTTTTTTTACCCCCCTCTCTCCTACTCCTGCATGTCACGTTGGCTCCTCTGTCCACTCACTTCCCTGTGTCCTCCTTCTTCATCTTATAAAAAAAAATTCTGCCTGGCGTCTGGTCCACTAGAGCTGTATTTAATTAGTTTCTGTTGGGTTAATTAGGGGCTAAAGTTAGGGGGTCGGACCAGAACAAAAGCGGGTCAGGCTGGACGGATGCAGGTGCTCCTGTGTGGTTGCCAGATTCCACCGTTCAGATTAAGATGGCTGCAAATTGTCTGGAGTATTGGGGAGAGAGGGAGCCACCAGTGAGTCGCAGGGGACGAGGTTTTCCACCACATATGGGATGGCAGCTCCTTATACGCCCATGCTGGCATCAGTGCGCTTATTATTCGATACAATTTCAGCATCTTTTCTTTGCATTTTCCACAAGAAACCACCTTATATTCACCGGATTTCAGCCTCCTTTCATGTCTTTTGCCTCTCATATTACACTGGCACACATCACACTGAGCTGATCTAATGTATGGTGTGTGTGCAAGTGATGTCTTTGCCAGTCCGTTTCCCCGCTGCCATACAAGGTGCTGTGTTGTATGTTCTCATTCATATCGCTCCCAGCACTCAGTCCCCGTTTTTCATCTATGCGTGGCAGCTATACCCTCTCCTTTTGCTTTGTTGGTTGGCTCTGTGTAGAATGAAAACACATGTGAGGAAGACATCAAATGACCACTCCAGACAAGTGAAGTATACATAAAATGGCCAATTCGAGTCTGTGAAGTGTACATCAGTTGTTTAAATGCAGTGATCACGTAAATGAAACAAATGAAAACAGTAGATGTGAGTGTAGAAAAGCTTCAGGCTGCATCTCTTTGAAGGTTACCTGTTTACTTATTGTACTTTTGGCTTCTATTCACTATTTTAAAACATATTAAAATGAAGCTTTTTTAATAAATGTATGGCAAATATGGACTTTTATGTGTAACTTTGATTACAAAAAGGAGCAAGAAGAGACACAATTTGACCTTTTCTTCCATCCTGTTGAGATGAAGAGGGACCAGATGAACTGATACGAGGGGAGAGGAGGCGAGAGGAGAGGATAGAGAGGGCATCTCTGGCATGGCTGGAGACCCTCAGTGTGTGAGGGTCCTGGGGCCCTTTAGACAGGCGCCAGCCCAGCAGGGAGGCAGAGACAATCACGCAGCACCAGATTCAATGCACAGAGATGGAGGGATGGAGGGAGATGAGGAGACACAGAGGGGAGGATTGAGGAGGAGGGGGTGGTGGGACAAAAGAGCACAGTTAAGAAAGGTGGAGGACACGACAAGGAGAAGAGTAGACATGTCCAGGTAGAGACGTAAAAGAGCCGCCGAATAAAAGAGTTGAAAAGAGATAGATAGAGAGGGAGAAAACACTCAGACGTCGTGGATCAAGCGGAGGTGAGAGGAGAAGGAGTAAAAGGAAGAAAGAGCAAGCTAGAGAGAGATAGCATATATTCCCTCTGTAACAGTCTTTATCACCAGCCCAGATCGTGGCGTATGAACAGTGATCCAAGTCAACCATCTGCTGAGGCTAGATAAGCCTGGGAGAGCTGGGTATTGAGCTGTCACTCAGGGAGGAGTGCAGAAAAAGAAAGAGAGGAGGGGAGAGAGGAACAGAGGAGAAATAAAGACAGAACGGCAGAGAGGGAGAAAGATCGAGAGGGAGGGGTCTGTGTGTGTGTGTGTGTGTGTGTGTGTGTGTGTGTGCAAGGTAGGAAAATTCAAAGGAGAAGATTTGCGCAGACTGGAGAGCATCCGTCTTGTTAGAGAAAGACTTAACGTCAAATAGATGTCCGGCCCTGTCCTGCCTAATCTTGAAATAATCCTTCAGCTAATGAGAAGAACAATAAAACCAGGCTATTTATTGGTTTTTATTTTTGTCAGCCCACACACACTCGTGCACAAACACACACATCCACTCTCATCATCGCTCATAATCACAGTAATGGTGACACAAGGCTGTTTGATGTTCATTTTCTGTCACTAACACACACATATTCACACATGTCACCAGTTAGAAGCACTCTAACTGTAAATAATCGGGCTCTTTTCACCATTTTCTTTAAACACTACGACTCACAACACATACACACGCTGTAAAATAAAAACTATTTGTTTTAACTTCAAAAAGTTAGTGTCAGTGCTGCCTTAAAGTCTTAAGTTGACTGAATTTGAAAAGACAAGTTGAGGTTATCTTTCAATGATTCAAAGCAAATAAACTTCTAGTCAAATAAACTTGATGTTAATTCAGTTTTACTGAGAAAATAAGATAAGATAATAAGTTGAACCAACCAGTCCCACTTACAAACAAATTTGATTTCCTTCAACTCATCATTTCAAAAGATTTCAAGTTAGAAGAACTTATGTTTTTAAGTTAAATAAGTTCTAACTTTAACCCACTTGAATAAATAAAACTTGTATTTATGTTTTTGTTTTTTTTTTCATTTTGAAAAGTCAGTTCTTCATTTCACACAAAGAGCATCATGAAGCATCAGCTGCTCCCGTTTGAGCTTCCTTGTTCCAGCACTGCGACAAAGACAACATGTAAAACTGCTCTCTGTGAATTTATTGAATTTTAAGTGTAAAGGGGAAGGGGGTGAATTCAATATTAGCCTTTATTGTGAAAACAAACAACCATGAGTTATCTGAAAATGTATTAGAGACACACAGCAAGTTTTAATGATAACAAAGTGTGTGTATGGGTTTGTCTCAGCTGAGTAGACACCTCTACTGGTGGTGAGGAGGATCCCCAGAGTGGAAGATGGGTTACTGGTTGATTAAGCCTATGTGTAGGTGATTAAGTTAAATCCCACTTAAACATACCCCCCTAAACCACTTACTGCATAACTATGAATGACTTTATTATCCTGCAGCCTATGTGAGTGAGAAAAAAAGTTTAACAATCAATATTGGGTGATTGGTGTCATCATTTGCCTGATTTTTAAAGATGTTCATCCAATCTCAGCTCTTACATTTTTGGATGTGTGTTTGTGTTTATAGTGTGATACTGTGGTAGTACGGGGGCGTGAATTAAGGCCAGGAGGGGGGTCAGGCCTGGGAGTGGGGGTTAGGAGGGGATTAGCCGAGGCCAGTTGGATCATTTTACAGCCGGAGGACCCCCCCTCACCCTCTGCAGTCTCCTGGACAATGAGGATTAAACTCCTCTTGTTCCTCAACTCCGAAAAACGGCAGGGCGACAAAGACACTATTCCTCCCGGGTCCCCTGGCTGTGGCTGGGAGCTGAGCTGAGGAGAGGAGGAGGGAGGGAAGGAGTAAAGAGGAGGAGGAGGGAGGCAGGAGGAGGCAGGGGGTCCATCATAAAATTAATCCCTTCACAGTTTCCTCTGGGTGCAAAGTGAGATATGAGGCAGACATGTCTAATGAAACGCTACAGTCATCTAAGGGCAAAGCGATAAAAGCATATATTAAACTAATGGAGCTCGTCATTAGTGCCTCTATTAAGCGGATCGAGAGGATGGTGCTCTCCTTTGGTGATCAGCACGGAAGATTAATCAATACCAATAAAACCCCACCTTCCCACAGTCTCCAATTTCAGTGCTCCTACAGTGGTCATATGGAAATATTTAAGCTCACCTACCCATAATCCTCTGGGTGAAACTATGACTAGACTCCATTTTTATTTGTAGTTTACATAATCCTTCTTCACTTTGTTGTCGAGAGTTAGATGAGAAGATTGATACCACTCTCGTGTAAGCACGATAAATATGAAGCTACAGTCAGGAGACATTAGCTTAGCTTAGCATTCAGACTGGATACAAGGGAAACAGCTAGAAAGGCTCTGTCAACGGGCTGGATGTTGCTCTCGAACAGACGTGTACGTGGACAGTTGTGGAAACCACGGACGGCTATTAGTTGTGTTTATATTACTTTCTGGAGTCCACTTGGAGCATGGGCTCAACTCATGCACAGCAGATCAGCGTCTGTCCACACCAACTTGTCCACTCACTTACAACAAATTTGCACTTCCTCTGATGATGAAATTTACGTTGCATGGAGCCCAGCCTCTAAAGTACCTCTAAAGGTCACTAATTAACACCTTACATCTTACTTAAAGTGTAAAAACAACATGTTGTTGTGTTACAGACGGTTATATCCTGGACAGTATGTATTGTTTCTATACTTTGCTTTTTGGACAGTTTAAACAAAGAAAAAATAAAGTGTTAATAAGTGAGCTTTGAGGTGCTGGTTGGTGAATTTTGAGACAGGCTAGCTGTGTTTCCAGGCATTATGCTTAACTTAACTTAAGCTAACTGGCTTCTGGCTGTAGCTTCTTTACTGTACAGACATGTACAACTAGAAAGCAAATAAACTAACAAGAGCTCAACCCGACTCAGAATTAGATTTGGACATTCAATACAAATACTTGACTATTCGTTCCTTTATTCCATATAGACTGTCAAGTAATGCTTTACTGAATTGCCAGATTTTAGAACGGTGTTCATCATGACTGCAACTTTCAGGCAATAGTAAACAAGTCAATGCCCCTTTTTCATGCACATGTGCTGGCTTAGCTTTCGGTTTGACTCAGCACATCAGCCTAGCACGGCTAAGATTTGCACTTCCATTACAACAGGGCTGCATGCTCGAAGGTGTGTCTTTAATTGAAGATGAGAAGTTTAGCTCGAGTTGCATCTATAAAAGGAGAATAAACACTGAACTTCCTAGCAGAGTGGGGTCATCGCATTTTTGGCTGTGATCGGCTGTGATTGGCTGCGATTGGCGAGACGTCACCACGGCCCACTTGGAGGTGGGTCGGGCTCGCTTTGGCCCCACTCCATAGAAGGCCCATCTCGGGCAAGACTTGGCACAGCTCAGCGCAATAAAAGTGGTCATGGAAATGCAAATCAACACGACACGGTTTGACTTTGCGCAGCCAAAAGTGCCCATGGAAAAGCCTCACAAGTGAGCCTTCTGAGCTAATGTGTACTAACTGCACTAATGACAGATCTGAAATTTGCAACAACATTTTTTGCTGACACAGATATCAAACAAAAGCCAGAAACTATCTCATATTAAGCTGCTGTGGGCTGTAAATTCACAGCTTCTAAGCAGAAGGTGGAACTACGCCTTTGTGGTGTGATGGTGGTGAGCAGGGTGAAACTCCAGAACTACTTCTGGGGACAACAAGAACTCAGCAGTACACTGACAAAACAAAAAAAACAAGAAAAACAAAAACACTTACAACTGATCAGCTTGAATAATCTTAGTGGACTGAGTCATCTCTGACTGATGATTTGAATTGTTGATTTTCAGGGGGCATCCCTAAAGCTAACTATTCCTTTGAATTGTGAGCTTACAGCTGATTTAGACAGAGCCAGGCTAGCTGTTAGCCTCTGGTTCCCATCTATATGCTATGTTAAGCTAAGCTAAGAGGTCACAATGTATTCCTCAGGCACTCTGAGAACAAAAAGTACCACAAGCTTAGAAAATTGGAAGATAAATCCTGTGTAAAAGCCCAGTGTTGAGCAGTGTGTGATCATAGCCTGAGGCAGGGTGATTAAGGATCCCTATGTGGCAAAGTGTCCACCCCAGCACATACTAGTGGGCTCAGTATGTGGCAGGCTTAGGGAAGGAGACAGATTTGGTTGACCTCCATGTTTTACTGTAACAAGTACTTATAGCACTTATAGCGATGGAGGACAAAGGTAATTTTTTGATGTTGTGATGTTGAGGATCAAATTTACTGGTCAACATCCAAGTGAGAGGGACGATAAAAGAGGAAGACAAAAGAAACAGAAGTCCACTGGTTTTAATCTGAGAAAAAAAAAAATGAGGGGGCAATATAGGAACGTAAAGAGCGGAGTGAAAGAGAGAAACCGAGGAGCACAACAACAGAACCAGGGGGAGTTGGAGGAGAGAGGAGAGCAGAGGAGGGGCCTTTCATATAAAAAAGGCTCTCTTTTACTTATGAAAGAAAAAAAAGAGCAAAAGAAAAGCTTCTTCTCGCCTCCTGGACGCAGTGTCAAACCCAATCAGTGTCTGGTCTGGCAGCGCTGCTCGTCTCCCAGGCACCGGCTCACAATGGAGGCGAGCCTCGGCCGCCACACCTCTCACTTCCAATCTGCATCCTCCGGGACGGGCCTGAGAGCAAGGGGGCCGCGGGGAAGCACAACAATGCACCTCAAATGTTCAAATTCTCATAAAAAATCTCTGTGTGGTGAGAATTGGATTAACTAGTAAAACTAAAAAAAAGTAGCTTTAGATCAGTTCATGTTGATTTGGACAGCTAATATCAGGTTTTATTGTGAGGAAGCTGGCGTAAGAAGAATAAACGGCTGGGTGTAGGTAGTCATTGTTCTTAAAAGATTTTCAATACAGGTGGAAAGAATGGGACTTAGTGTCAGAGTGCGTATACGTAAAGCCAAACACAAACATGGATAAACTGCTTCGCGATTACAACGACCAACAATCCCTGAGCTGTGCAGTCCCGCGCTAATAAACGTGAGCAACAAGGCTTGATCCTTAAAAACCTCGCCACTCAAAAAAAAAAATGTCTATCTTGAATAGACACCCCCCTAAATCGCATTGTTGAGCAAATCCTGTATTAAAAGGGAAAGAGTTACTCTGCATTTATACTCCTGAAGACTTTAGTTAAGCCAGTGCCTCTGCCACTTTGCAGCGCGGGCTTCTTCATCGAGTAAATCCGTCTCTCAAATGGCTATTGGCTGGAGCCAAAGGGGCCATCTTTTTCACACGCTTCCTCGCTCTTCTCCCCCCCAATCTCGGCTAGTGTTTACCCGTCACCAAACAATGGCTGGTTACTGGCAATTAAACAGCATTTTCCGAGGAATCCGTGGCACTGGTCTAATGGCATTACTGTTGGATGATTCAATCCCTGAATAGTCAACAGGATTTTGCCTCTCACCAGGAAAATACTGCTTCATCGAATTACCCGTATTACATAGATTTACCCAAAGCTTATGATTCAGGGTTCACAGATTACTGCTCTTCTAAAGATGGCGGGAGAAAGGAGCGATAGGCCAGGAGGAGAGTGATGACTCTGACGCCTCAAAGCTGGGCGCTGCTGCTCTCACTGGCACACTCTTCCCCCAAAAGGCTAAAGCAGGGCGAGGATTTACCCAAAGATTATTAATTTATCTGCATGCAAACACTGCCTCATTCTTCTTTGCGTTTTCTGACTTGGACTTTAAAATCAGATGATGCAAGTCTTCAAAGATGGCTTATAGTCGCACACACACACATGCACACAAAAAACATATTAGGAGCCAAACTGCACATTGCGCCCTTTGACCTTCCGCGGGTCGAGTCGGGCTGGGCAGCTCAGGGAACCAGGAAGACCGGCCAAGTCCATTATCTCACAATGAAGGGCTAATTACTGGGCCTGCAAGCCTCAAATCACACGGCAGCAGACTGCCTGTCTCTGTCCTCCGCTCACCCAACATCTTAATTGCTCTTTTATTCTCTCTCTGTTTTTACTGTGCCGCTCTCCGCCACTCGCTCCTTCTCTCGCCGCAGCCATTTCACACATAAAAGCGAGATGCTAATTGCCTGCTATGGAAAATATTGGGCCTGTGATTAGCCAGGCAGAAGGTTTGGCTGGCCTGTCTGTACGAGGAGGAGCATGGAGCCAGCACGCCGCGCGTGAAAATAGGAAACCGCAGTCGTCGTCAGTGGTGAAAAGGAAATTCATTTCTCTGTCATTCACATGCGAGGCAGGGTTGAAAGTGTGTGAGGATTGTCATTGTGCTCCAGTGGCAATTTGTCAGACTTCGATGTTGGCGAAATGTTGATAGAAAATCAGCTTGAACAAAATTACAGGAAAATTAGTTCAGCTGCTTTCAGGCAGAGTTGGAGTTGACATCATTACGAGACTAATTATTATAGTTGAAATATGTGGACAACAGTCTGGGCGGCTAACTGTCAACCTCAGTTAATAAAAAAAAAAAAAGAGAGAGAAAACAATATGATCAAACACACCAACCTGGTTTGTGCACATGACCGGTGTTTTTATGTATGATGAGTAATTTACGCAACCCTCCCTGACCCCAACTCATTATCTCAATCTGTAGGTAATTTACTAATAATGGCCGCACATAATCATCCAACAAGACAACAAGGGTTTGTCTTAATAGACTCCATCTTGAGATGCACATACATATGGAAATGAGACCCAGTGGGGGAATTCGCTTCAGCTTCTGCTCTGTATAACTGTGCCCTCTAACCTGCTCCTTTTCTCAAGAATCACTCCTTTTACAAAAGATATTTTTTCAGTGTCAATGAAGAACTGGGCATCTGGCAAAACTTCTTTCAGTAAAGTTCTCTTAGTGTGATTATATTTACTTAATTTTATCCATTACCAATGAAACAAACCATAGCAAGCGGCAAACCTTATTTCTAGTACTTTTAAAAACTGAAGTTACAAGGTGTTCTACAGGAGGAAGAGAGGGGAAAGAGGAAAAGAGAAGACAACATATAAAACAAGATGAAATATGTGTTTAATTGACCAAGTAAAATTTAAAGATGCAGTAAGTGATTTTGGAGAAAGATAGTTGAATGTTGAGCCTCATTCCGAGGTGGTCAAATTATAGACACTTTGGATTGGTGTCTCCAAGATGGTTGGTCGTTGAGTTTTGTTCCTAAGTTGTGAAATAGTGATGTTTTGGGAATGAGAGTTAAATACTGACCTGTGATTGGCCAAAGACTCCTGTCACAGGTTAGAGTTTCTAAAGCCTGAAAACAGAGCCAAGAGGAGGAGCAGAAGTCTAGTTTTCTGTCAGACCACTTGAATTACATTATGTTTAAAAGTTATTAGAGCCAGACAGATGTATCAGTTGGCCGATATTGTTGGCCAGTACCGGCTATATTGATCTATATTGATATCAGCAAAAATGCTGTCACATGTGTGGCGATATGATCCCTTTTCTTAACGGTGTGGTCACACATGCGCAAACTCGTGTCCCTTCTTTTTGTCAAGTTCAACCTTGGTGAACTATGAGAGGGTGGAGTCACAGACTCAGTAGCAAAACGTGTGTGTGTCGCTCAGGCGATGACCACTCCCCTGCATTTGTGAGTGTGGCTGAGTTCAGGTTTTATATATATATACTCCTGTGTTTGATAACATTTACAGAATCTTTGCAATGTCAGCCAATACACTGATATCAGATTTTTACTCTCTAATATTGTTATCTGTATCAACCCTCAAAATCCAGAATTGATCAGGCCCTAGTTATAATGGAACTTTTGTCCAGTGACATCCAAGTGACACCCAAATTTAAATTTTAAATCAAGCCAAATAAAGCCAAAAAAACAACAACATAAAAACAAACAAATGAAATTTTGTTTTAATATGCTTTTTAGAGATGTGCTGATTGGCTTCTCTTAGCAGGTGCAACCTTTTCCCCTCTACAACTTCTTCTATTCTAATGCCTCTGTGGTAATCTTTAGCTCTTTTCCATACACATCAGATGTTAGCAGGTTATTTTAGTAACTTTTCTTCTTTCAGAGTCACCTGCCATTTGACCTCGGCCTTGTCCCAGAACCAAACCAAAGCTTTCTGAGAACCTTGGGCGGATATTGAAATGCTCTTTCACTCTCTCTTTGCAGTGGTCCCCCCCAAGCGCTTTGTCCAAGATGCTGGAAAAGATGGAGAAGGGAGAGAGCCCCGTTTTCCCAACGATGGGAGCCGTGGAGTGTTTGGGCAGCGCAGCAGTGATTGGTGGTGGTGGTGGGGGGAAGGTTTTGGGGGTGCAGGTCGGCTGTTCAAAGGCTGGCTTTTTGCATTGTTGGTCAGTTGGGGATTAAGGTCCTGTGTGCAGCAGAATAGCCCCTCTAATTAAAAAGGATAAGAAGGCAGAAAAATAGCGAGAGGCACGGGAGGAAGCAAAGAGAGAGGGAGAGGGGAGAGCAAATTTGCAGAGAAAAGAAAGAAAAGAAAAACTGTTTTCAGTGTCACTCCTGCAGCCGGGCCCGTCGATTCAGACTGGATTAACTTTACACTCCTCCTCCCTGTTTCTCTCCGTCACTCTGTCCCACCAGCCTCTCTGTCAGTCTTTCTATCTGCCAATTTCTGAACTTTGTTCTCTGCATGCACTTTATTTAGAGTACAGTTAAACAATGCACTCAAAACATTTACACTATTTGAAATAAAGGTGCTAGCTAGAACTATATAAGGTTCTTAGGTTTGTCCACATAGGAAAACCTTTTTGGTTCTTGGTCCACTTTGAAACGTTTCACAGTGTTCTATCTAGAACCTAACATAAAGGGTTATACCTAAAACCATTTGTAAAAGGTTTCACACAAAACCCCATATGACAGGTTCTACAGAGAACCCTTGGTGGTGTAATGTTTCCACCCATTGGGCATTCTATCAAGAACCTTTCCACCTTCTAAGGGTGCCAGCAAGAACCCTTTTTTTATTCAAGGATTTTATCTACATGAGACTCAGGGGGTTCTATAGAGAACATTTTTATATTCCAAGAGTTTTATCTAGAACCTACTAAGAGGGTTCTCCTGAGAATACTTTCATATTGCAAAAGTTTATCTAGAACCTATGCAGGGGATTCTACAGCTTCTTCTTACATTCTTCTTACATGGAACCCTTGATGAACCGTTTCTTCAAAAAGGGTTCTTCTGAAGTGAATGGTTCTGGGTATAACCGCAGCCCTTCAGTAAGAACCTTTTTGGAACCCTTATTTCTAAGAGTGTAGACTGATCTTAAAAAAGCTACACCTGTTTATTG
>JAJHUR010128983.1:0-14196 GCA_027495735.1 Lutjanus campechanus | reverse complement strand
AAAAAAATCAAACAAACAATCACAATCAACTTTGTTTTTGTACAAAAGGGAAATGAACTGCTGGGTGTTTAACAATTCTGAGGCAAAATTAAAATCAAAGGTATGCAAATACACTCATACCAAAGTGCACTGAGTTTTTGCCTCCGACTGAGTTGCAGTAATTACGCGATGACTAACATCCACTTGTTGCATGAGTCACTTGCTCTCTGTTTCAAAAAAAAAAAATGGTCTGAAGATGACGACCTGATGTTCCTCTGAACAAAGAGATTTTCAGCAATTAAACACTTCAACATGCAGAGTCTCCACAAAGTCTCCAACAACAGACGTCAGCTGTGATGTTAGTGCACTGAAGTCAACAGCAACCCACAGTGAGTGTTTGGGGGTGTAAAATACACACAAACACACACACACACATGCACACTCTCACATATTGAGTCTTTTCCAGTCAGAGATGAAAGTAAAGTGATTCATATCACGCTTAATTTAATCTGTTTCAGAGTGCCATAGCTGAGGATGGACTGGCTCATGAGTCAATGGTGCAAAGGCTGGTGGCTCACTCAGCCTGCATGAGTGTGTGTGCATGCTGTGTGTTGTGTGTCTGTTTGAGTCGTCCACACTAGGGCTGCAACTAATGATTATTTAAATTATTGATCAATCTGACAATTATTTTCCTGATTAATCATCTGATCGACAAAACATCAGAAAAACTGAACAATGCTCATCACAGCAAATGTCCTCAAATTGCCAAGCAGTTCAATTTGACCCAAAGTCCAAAATAGGGCTGCAACTAATGATTATTTTCATAGCTGATTAATCTGACGGTTATTTTCTCAAAGAACAGACTAATTATTTATGACTGTCTTCACAATTAAATAATTAAACATCATGATTTTTCTTTCTTTTAAGGAAAATATATGTTTATATATAGCGCTTAGTGGGAATTCCAATTGATGAGCTAATAGAAATTAACATCACGATTGGAGTTATATTTTATGCTTAACATAAAAGGATTCATGCTCATACTTTGAGGCCTATATTTCCTCTGATCTTTGGAAACAAACTTGCAGCTGATTTCAGATTGCTAACTCAGTCCATTGCGCTGCTTCAACACTCCACACTGACCAGCTACAGCAACCTTGAGGGGTCAGAACTCAAAATCAAAATTTAAAGCTTCAAAGTTCAACTTCATTTGTGAAAAATGTTAATGTAAAGGCTCTTTGTGCTGTGTGCTGTTTCAGGGCCTCTATTCATTTTGGCAAAGCGTCTTTTTTTGTTTATTATTTTCTTATGGCACTAGTTTGATGAGCAGGACCTTCAAAAAGTTTTTTACTGATGCTATGATAGTTTTTTGTTTTTTTTTTGGATAGTTTTTTGAATCCTTTCTCTCACTGCATGCACCGGAGCAAATAACCTCTGAGCTTCACAGAGGCACTACCGACATTTGAACATATCGCCTGCATCCCATAACATGGTGACTATTCAGCAGACGGTGCCAGATTGTACGAACAGTATTTGCCAACAATGATGTAAGAGAGAAAGCTAACAATGTGCAGCTACAGTCAGAGGAGAGAGATGCATAACAAGAGCTGCCTGCCTGGATCTCGCCTGCTTCATTAGCAGTTACCACATCTGTTGAGCATTGTTATCAGTGTGAGTTTGTATATTGTGTATGTGTGTGTGTGTGTGTGTGTGTGTCATTGACAGTCACTAAATGTGCTGCTGAATGTGTGAGCGAATGGAATTGAACAGAAACCACACCAGTATCTCACTTCATGATTTAACACAAGCGACGACAGACAGCCTTCTGCCATCAATAATCTATTGATGGAGAAATTCATATTTTATTGGAATTTTTAAGGATTCTTTTAATGTTTAATGTGTGTATCCAGCAAATATACCTTTACACACACATACACACCTTTTTTCCAGCTTTAATGCACATACACTCTCTCCCCATTGTGTTTTCCACAATAACCCATCACCCATCAGAAAAACCTCATCTTCCCAGGAAGGTAATCAAAATGAAATAATCTCCCTTCCTCTTCTTCACCCCTGTGGGCTCAGCTGAGATCAGTGAATTGACTGTCTAAGACATTTTCAGCCCATTTAGCCACTAAGCTGTTATCAATGCTATTGACCACAGAACGCGGGCTCAGTCTTCCAGTGTGATCACGAAACACTGTTTACCAGAGGTTGACCAAACCACAGAAAGTTCAACCTTCATGATGAATCGCACGTCTTGGTAGGATGATTGGGTCGGCATTATGGGGGTCAGAGGTCAGGCAGGTAATCAATGTTTACAGCTTCAATTTCAGGTGGCATGACAAAGGACATCAACAATCTTGGAGCAATAAGATACAGCTTCAAACACAGACATTTGTCACCTCCTTGAACATTGAACACATCACTTCCTTTGAAGATACTTTTTGGTAGAGCTTTATACCTACATATAGACACTGCTTCAGAGAGAGACCTTGTCCCATTTACACAAAGCAGCTGTAACTTTGTTTGTGTATAACTACAGTTCTTAGTTTTGCTGCGTAAATATTAAGATTATCTGCTGCAGTGACATTACTGTGCACATGGAAATGAACCTGTAAGCAACCTATCCAATCATGAAATCTATAAAATCATGTCAAGCAGTGCAAGCTTTCCAGGTCATTGTGTTGTATTGTTGAGCATTTTACATTAAAGATGAGAGGCTGCTTTCATAAATTAACATAGTAATGTTTCCATGTGTGCTGTAACATCACAGCAGTTATCCTTCTGTGCATAAAAGCACGCACACACACACACACACACACACACACACACACACACACACACACACACACACACACACACACACACACACACAGTTAGGACAGAAAGAGATGCTTCAGCCTATTTTATCCACCTGCAACACATCCGCATTTAACCATAATGTTAATTTTTATGACCCAGCCTGCCCAACCCTCGGGTTAACACTACGGGTAGGTCATTTAAGCATCTCTGTTTGCTTCCTCAACTTGCTGAATCAGTCATTTAAATAGCAAATGCACCAGAGGCAGTCACAGCTGGCTCGCTTAAATGCAATGAGAGTAGAAATTCTGGTTAGTTTAATTCATGTTACACCGAAAATACACCTACGATTAACAAAGAGACTAAATACAACTCATTTGCACCTGGCGCCATATTTTGCCAGGTACTACTACTATTTGGCCTGGTAGAAAAGCTATATACTGTATGTGCCATAAGTAAATACTGACTGATATATTGACCCGGCTGATTTTAGGGCTAGTTATAATATTATGAAAGCATATATGTATCGTATACTCTGATGTGTCATTAGATGAGGGAGTCTACCCCCAATCTATACTGTGATGATCAAAGCAAATCGCAGCTAAATGTAAATCTCGAGTAAAAGAGATTCATGGAAACAGCTACCTTCTTCCATGTATATCATATACTTTAGGGTAACTGGGTTCATCATTATAACTTGATATATGCAGTAATATTCAGAACACTTTCAACTCCTCATTATATTTTCAAAGACGTGTGTGTATATGTGTATTAGTGGATGTTGTCAACTGCGTGGTGTCTTGTTATTAGACTATAAGATAATAAGATACAGCTGATTTTGCCCCTCTGTGACTTGATTAACCCTTCCTGCCACCTCTCTGCAGCTGACTCTGTTTTCTCTCCTTGCACAAAGCTCTGGCAGGTGTAACACACCCATCCTCACTGCCATGGAAGTACACACACACACACACACGCACACACACACACACACACACTTATAAAGATAATTCTTGAGCACTGCCCGGCCCGCATAATGAGACTTATTTGAATTATTGAGTAGTATACTGAAGATTCATGCCCCCCAAAACGAGTTTAGAGCAGGTGCTCGGTTTTTGTAAAAGGAAATCCTCCTGACGGCATTATTTTGGTTTAGATCCTGGTTAATTAGGATGAAAGTAAGCATCTTTCCACGTGTTTTCTTGACCAGGGCAGCAGAGGATGAAGGTCCAAGACTTTAACATTTATTTTTAATGCCTCTCTCAAGCTAATAGCTGCACTGTTCTTAAATGCAGGAGCACAATGCAGAAATGCATCCCCACTTCAAGTTATCTTAAAATCAGACAATCTTTCAGTTGCCTGATTCATAGCCCCCACCCCCACACACATACTAACTAAGTGCACCCAAAAATAACATCAGAGGAAAGTGAAATCTGAATCAATGAGGCCGTGTGTTGAGAGTGAAATCCTCCTGCTGTGAAATGCTTCAACTCCATTAGCGAGGTGTGAAACTTCTCGTCCAAGTTGTGACACACAGAAGGGTCACGAGTGTAAATGGGAACATGATGGATGAGCTGTCAGGGAGAGCTGATGGTGGCAGACGGTATTACAGGGTATTACAGAGAAAGTTTTGATTTGTATATATGATGCTGAATGATGAGTAGGATAAGACGATTAAATTAAGCATTATTTTGCTAAAATGATTTTATATTCTGCGGCTCTCTGTACCAAATAAGCTTTGGTATCTTGAGATGACAAGATTATCATCCTGTTATCACGAGAAACTACTTATAATGTTGATCAGATATCAGGAGTGCTATGTCAGCATACATAACTGATGATGCTCGAATGATGTAACTGCATTAAACAAAACTGCACATTTGTGCCTTGACTTACTGTTCAGTTATGAATCCTCCCTGACAGTCAGGACAGTGATTTTGAAGGCTGAAATCAGGTGTGATCAAATGACCGAGACGCTCATTTTCGAGTTCTTCATAAATATCCAGTGATCTTGATAAAACAAGTTTTTTTTTCTCGTGATCAATTCTCATTATCTTAAGAAATCATTGTTTTCTCAAGATAACAAGCTAAATTAACCCATTATCAGGAAATAATTAGCTTTTTAATCTAGATAATGAGATAATTTGTTTAATTTGAATTGAATGAATTTAATTTGAGATCTTGAGACAACAGCACTGAAAAAGACCTGCAATCACAGCGATTCTAGTACTCTTTGTTGTCATGATTTGTCAAGCAGGAGTAGCAGATACAAGAAGATGGACCCAAAAATGAAGAGAAGGCTGGACTGATAAGGTTCAAAATGATCTAATAACAAAAAGAGTCAGTAAACAAAGAGCTTATGCATTACCTGCTGCTGGAAAGAGGTTATAAAGTAGAGAAGCCCAACATATACACTAAGGAGGGGAAGGATAACAAGACACAGGTGAGGGCAATTCATCATGAGGGGACCATAAATGTGTACCAAATTTCATGGCAATCCATTCAAAAGTTGTTGCAATATTTAAGCCTGGACCAAAGTGGTGGACACACCAAGTGACTGTCATTACCATCCCTAGAGCTTCGCCGCTAACATGGCTATAAACAACAGCCCTAACTCCAGCATGAATCTGACATGTGAAGCTCCCCGATTTGCTTCTATCACACATTTTTCAGTGGTGAACTCAAGCCCATCCTTTGTGGCTGTAGCTCACAAAGACACCCTCTCTAAAGCAGCGCTGCAAAGGTAAATCATTAAGATAAAAGTCTTGTGTACAATACAGACTACGAACAGGGTGAGATTAATTAGTATGCCAGCTGTGATCCATGTCTCTTAAACCTGTCAGGAATTATGGACCACTCCGTGAGTGCTCGAAGTAAATCACTGGTGAAGGGAGGCAGTGTTGTGATGTTTCATCTGTTAAGGGCTGCAGAGTGTGGTCTGTGGCAAGGACCTGACTTCACCCCCCAGAATGTCACATATAACTATCTATTCACCCTCGGGGGACAGATGATCTGTGACTAGCTCAATGGGAAAATTTAAATATTGAGGTAGACTTCCCATGCCAATATGAGCTCAGCAATTGCGCATTTTGTTCACACATCAAGCAGAAGCAGGGAAGGACTGTTGCTGGGGTCAAGGGTGTTCATGCATCTCAATCAGAGAGGCAGTCATGTAAATTCACACAGTCAGAAGTCCACAGTAGCACAAAAGGAAAAAAGAAAAGCTGTTTTTCTGCTTGAACTAACAATAAAGTAGAGACATAGCCATCATAAAAGTCTATTGAAAACTTTGGGCAGTTGCCAAGAAGATTGAAAATATAGCTGAGGCTAATATTAATGTCATTAGTTTAGCAGGTATTTGGTCATAAAACAGGCAGTATTGACAGGCCCAGTTCCAGAACAAAATGACATAGGATGCATCTGAAATTAGTGAGGGTGCACTTGCAGCTACAGTGCAGGACAGCAACAGCATTGAAAAATAGTGTAACTTTGATGTTACAGGTCCTGAGTGAGGTCCCTGATGAATAAATTACGCTGGAACATAACTGAAAAAAGTTGTACACAGTAGTGAGTGAATACAATGTTGTTCCTTTTCATCAACATTTTGCTTTATTTTCAATGGTTCCTCCGAGATTTTATATGTCATGCACTTACATTCCAGGATGTATCCAGATATATCTCGTTTAGTTTGTTTAGTTTATTAGGATCCCCATTAACTGTAGCAAACACTGCTGCTGTTCTTACTGGGGTCTAGCGTCTTGTCTCTCACAGAAAGAAAATCTATTTCAGCCTTTGAACCAGAATAAAATCTATTTTACTACTGTTCAGGGTCCATTCAACTTGACATGGTTAATGAATTGATCCCTTAGTCATGCCCTTTTTGCTCTGTGCTCCAATAACAATTAAGCAAGCTTGGTACCCAGCAGAACCGTGGTCAGCCTTATCCCTCCCTGTTTCCTACACTTGGTTAGATAGGTAATATGCTGTGTGCTATAGCCTTGTCAGTGTTGATAGAAAACTATAATTTCACAGCAGATCAAAACGTTAGCTGGCTAATATACATCAATTGTTATAGCTAGTTACATCTCATAGCTAATGTTAGCAGAACGCTGGCTAACTAGCTAGCTAATCTACTACTACTACTATTAACCACTGGCTGGCTACTTAGCTAGCATTTTGCTGACATTAGCTAAGATCTGACTATAGGCTCATGTGTGTCCCAAAGCAACATCCTTTAACCATCTTCAAAATTTGTTTTTCTTTTCAACATGGAGGGGCCATGCATACAGCATATCTAAGTACAGGAAACAGGAAAGGTTCATGTTCACCAAAGGTCCGAAAAGGGTGGGACATAGGAAGGTTCAATTCCAGATAGATCACCAAAGTAATTTGGATTGATCCTCTGGGGACCGTGAATGTCTGTACAAAATTTCATGGCAATCCATCCAGTAGTTGTCCAAAGTCCAAAGTCTGATGATCCATCCTCACAGACATCATTCAAAAACTGCCTGCTGAGTCAAACAAGCCATGTTTGCTGGGGTGCAGAGAGGTGAAATCTGTGGTTGCATAAGAGGTCTGTCACTCGGGGCACAGCAGACATAACTGACAGCTGGGAGCAGCTCCCTTGTCTCTCAGTAGAGGTGAGAAGTGCTGCTCTTCTCCCCATCGCCGCATTTACGTCAACTGAGGGATTGAAGGATTACTTCCCTCTAGTGCCTCTAGTGAGGTAGATTGTGAAGAGGAAAAGAGGAACAAACAATGTTTTCATCCCACAATGTCTGCATCAGAGATGAGATGAAGGCTTTTTGTAGTATTGTGTATATTGACTTCGCCTCTGAGCATCTTTGCTTTTCTGCTTCTCTCCCGTATGCTTTCCTTTCCTATTTTACTACTCTCCCTTCCTCTCCCACTTTTAGTCCTCCTTTCAACTCTCAAAGAAATTGTGCTTCAAGCTTTGTTTCCAAATGAAGATGTTTTGACCCCAGTAACAAAGAAAGAATCTTCTGTGAAGCTGACAATACTGGTTTTCTGCAAAAAAAAACATTTGGGACTCATTATGTTTACAGCTAAGATGAATTCACCAACTTCCTGCCACTATTTGTTACTGTGAGAGCTAGTTGAAAGCGAGAAAAAATGTTTTGCCTTCAGGCTACGACATTTAAAATAATAAACAACACTTGCACATTATTTTAGGAAGAATATGCACTAAATGCCAAATAGCATGCCTTAGAGGAAAGTGAAAGAAGAATGAAGCAAACTGAAAAGTATGATGGATTTCGACAATTACAGCATGGAAAAATGGTATTAGTCCCTCAGGTTGTGAAATCTAATTGCAGAAGATTAAGACAGACTGGCTGACATGTCAAATATTTCAGGAGTTTGGTCATAGACTTGGTAGCCTTAAACAACACATGTAGATTTTGTTGAACCCGTCTGTAGGAGGAGTTCAGCACCAGGGACAGCTCCCACCATAGACTGTACGTCATTGCACATACAGTATTCGGGTAGGTCTAGTTCTAGAGATGGGACTAGAGATGGGAATCCAATATCGGTACTAGGCGCAATATTGCAAATCATTCATCAGATATCCGATCCCAGATTCCAGCTTGAAGTTCCGAGCTTGAAAATACAGCTGGGCTGAGTAAATCTAGTAGCCACCTCATTTATGGTGCAATAATAAGCCAGCACAAAAACAACAACTGCCCCCATAAACCACCATGTTCGGAGCAAATGCATTACAAACTAGGGCTGCCCCCTAATAGTCAACTTAACGCTTAGTTGAAGTTGAAGTTTGAGCTGTCTTAGTCGACCACGCTTTCATTTATTTGTTAGTTGCAGGGAAAAAACACCTCAAACACCTCGCGCGCTGCTGCTAACTGTGTTAGAGCAGTCGTTAGCAGATTAGCTCAGTTAGCGGTCCTATGGGAAAAATGCTCACATTTTAAACAAACATTAAAACTTAGTGCACTTGTACCTACAGGCGAATTTAAAACCATGATTATGAACTACTTCGCTGTTGAATGTGTTGTTACCTGCGTTCTGTTGATGTCTGTTTTTTTCATTAATTCTGTGTATATAAATGTACTCTCAACATCATTGTAAATGAGGGCAGTCCTTCAATGATTCCTCAAGAATGATTGAATGAACGGAGGCCAGCACCTGAGGTGATTTAACTTTACAGTGGCTCCAACCAGACTCTGACTGCGGGGGTGATGAAGACACAGCGGGTTCGAGTGAGGACAGGAGGCTGGAAGCGGGTGAGGAGACAGTTGGTAACTTAGCAAGTTAATTTGTAAGTACACATCATCCACGGTGCTGATAAGTTGTTTTTGTGAAGTTGGAAGTTATTTATTACGGTGTTTAGAACAGGGAGAGCTGTGTGAAGTTACACTGTGCTGAAATAAATTAACTAAACGTTCAGTTTCCTGGCTGGTTGTTTCCACACATTCAGAATCATTACTCTTTTTGCCGTTTGCAGTTAAAAGGCATTTCCCTTCAAGCCTCAAAAATATATATCTAAATACTTAAATTAATCAAACACACGACAACTAGTTGACTAGTGGCTTGAACTGATGACTAATGGTCAACTAGTAAAATCTTTAATCAAGGGCAGCCCTATTACATACATACACTGACAAAAAGCAGTGTTTTGGAATATGAAATAGCAGAAACTCTCAGCAATGCATCATGGGAAATGATACCTTGATGGCTTCCATGGAAGAGGTCCGTGCTATCAGTCCATTGTTAGGTAACAAAAACAAAAACTTTCTGAATATTATATTCCATTTCTGCCCTATTCTAACAATAAATCCCAGTAAATCTGACACAGTGGGCCTTTAATGTCCAGCAACTATTGAAAACACAACAGTGAGCAACACTGATGCTCTTCATTATGATGAACATGGGCACTGTAGTTTATTTTGAGGAAATCCCACGAACACTGTACTGCTGCTGTGAATACTCACTTGAACACCTAAGTGTGGATTAATCTGCTGTTGAAAATAGCCCCCAACAAATGAACTATTTACTTATGCTTGAGTCAAGTTAGCCAAAACATACAAAATCCAGCTGTTGTAGGATGTAGGTTGTTTTTAATAAAGCCAAAGTATAAACATGTAACCTAGTTTTAAAGAGTCACAGTATATCCTCAGTATGAATCAGCGGGCTAGGGCCTGAATGCCACCCCTGTCAGTAATCCTACGACCGAAGCATCATGTCAACTTTTAGCCAAAAAACAGCATTACAGCTCCATCTTCTTGTTAGACTAATGAGAAAACTAATGCATCTAAAATGACTGTCTGGAACTAACAGAAATCTCCAGCCGAACATCTTTGAGTATGTCTTTATTCTTTGCATGAAAGAAAAGGTACAGCTTGTCTCTATGCCGTGTGTCTTTTTATGTGCAGTGGAGAGATGAGTCTGTTGATTTATGCCCTGCAGAGCCAGACTCTTGATAAAAAGCTAAGCTTGAACAAGTCTTCTAATAAGTGATTGCTGGTTACCCTTCTGAGAGTCCTGCTGAGCTACCCGATTCATTTCATAAAAGCAGCCACAGTTGTCTTCCACAGACAAGGCATGAACCTAAAGAGGGATCCCTTGGAGTTAGAAGAAGCACAAGTGACATAGTTAATTAGATTTAGGCTGGTGTAGGTAGTGCAGGGACACATGGAGAAGAAGAAAATGTCCTCAGGACATTCATGTGACATGTGATTTCTATGCATGCGAATCTATATTTCACCTAAACAAACAGCAGGCTGGTTTGTGAAAAATACATCTGAGTTCCTTTTCATTCAAAGAGCTAAAAGCTACATTTTGCCTGAGCAACAGGAGTCTTTTTTCACACCCACCTGATGCTTTTCACGAACTGCCTATGACCGTCTGAGTGAAGCGCAACAAAAAAACCGAAGAAAATCACCAGCCTTCTGACTCTCACAATCAAACACAAAGACAAGCTCTGCCCTCAGGTCAGTCCCAGTCACCTGCCTATCAGTTCGCACCTGCATCACCATGGCAACAGATGAAATGCTGCATCGTTGTTTGCAACTGTACAGTATCCTCTGGTTTTCTCGAGAATGTGATGACTTATGCAAATCAGGCAGTTCTTTGTTATTGGGCAGTTTCTAATAAAAAGATAGAGAGTGGAAGAGAGTAGAAGTTGGGATTTATGAGGATGTGATAATAATAATTGTAGTATAAGAAGTTGTGCTTCTACAATTCCAAAAAAATTGGAACATTGTGTTAAACAAAAATAAAAACAGAATAGAATGATTTGCATATAACTTTCAACCTATATTCAATTGAATATGGCACAAAGACAAGACATTTAATATTCCAACTGATTAATGTTATTATTTATGTAATTCTACACTCATTCTGAATTTGATGCCCACAACAACAGTCTAAAAAAGTTGGTAGAGGGGCATTTTTACCACTGTGTTACATCACCTTTTCTTTTTTTACAAAAGCATCGGGGAACTGAAGACACTAATTGCTTAAGTGAAATTCTTTCTCATTCTTGCTTGATATACAACTTCAGTTGCTAAACAGTCCGAGGTCTCCATGGTCATTTTTTGTGCTACATAACACACCACAGCATTTCAATGGGAGACAGGTCTGGACTGCAGGCAGGCCAGTATTGCATCCACACTCTCACCACCACGAAGCCAGTGTCTTGCTGAAACGAGCAGGGGCGTCCCTGAAAAATATGTCATCTGGAAGGCAGCATATGTTGCTCAAAAACCTGTATGTACCTTTCAGTATTAATGGGGTCTTCACAGATGTGACAGTTACTCATACAATGGGCATCAACACACCCCCATACCATCACAGATGCTACATTTTGACGCTGGCGCTGGAAACAATCTGGATGGTTCTTCATCTCTTTAACCTGGAGGACACGATGTCCATGATCTCCAAAAACAATCTGAAACATGGACTCGTCAGACCACAGCACACTTTTCCACAATCATGACACTATCACCTGTTACAAATTAACGTGTTTATCTGAAGCAAACCGTGACTATTAGAGCTGGGACAAAACAAACACACCAAAAAAGCAGCAAAATGGAAAAAGATTAGACTGGAATAAACAGCAGACAGCCAGGTAGCTTGTGACATGTTTGTGGTGTGTAGTTTCCATACACAAAAAACGCAGAAGGAGGAAGCAAACAGCACACAATGATAGCAGAATAAATAATCCCTTTCGTAGAATTAGTTACTTAATACTTAAACTTGTATTGAACAGCAGATAATTGCCATTTAGTCTCTTACTATCATTTGGATGAGTTATAATTAAGTTTGTGTTTGCTGTAATAATCTATATATGAATTATTCTGAGTTTCTTTATATCATTATTTCTCTGTTTCAGTACCAGTAACATGTAGCATACATCTCCAGTTATATTATTTCTGTCTACCAACAGAGCTCTGTCTACTGTGCTGCACTGTTGGAAGTTGCTTAAATAAAGAAGATTCAAGTGTCTGAAAATTGTTCTCTAACAGAGTCCGGGACGAGTGCAATTTCAGTTCTTTGCAGATCCTCTGTTACGCTGCGAAAAATGAGATTGAGAAACAGATTATATAACAAGATAAGACCCACATGGAATTAATATGATTAGTTATGGCCTTGTTTTTTGCTCTTTGTCTTTGAATTTATTAGCCTTTATAATACCTTCATAAGGAGATTTTATAATCAAATGCAATTTGCGGAGTTATATTTCTTATTCCAACTCCCTGTACTTTAAGCCTAACAAGGCACCAGTGCAGTTCTGTAATCCTGAGAACATGCTGAGGCTTAAATGAGATGAGACTACAATAAACAAGAGGGGGTAGAAAACATAGCAGCTCGCTGTAGCTTTGAAGTGGAAACCGGATCAAATCCCCATACGAAGCAATTTGCCTTTCTTTCCCACCAACTAAAAGGGATCAAAACTGTCTTTTCCTAAAAATAACGACTCCCTGCCTCCCTGTCTTTTTCCGTATATCCTCTATGGGAAGACAAACACAGAGGACCTTTATGTTTTCTTATTCAACAAAGTCCTGGTCTCTAAACACACTATTTTTAAGAAACTTGTGTGTATAAACTTGGTGTTAGGTCTGTTTCTACACCAAAACAGAAGTAGAATTACCACCTTGCGGTTGTATGCCTTCACCAACAAATCAAGTTACCGTTTACATCCATGTCTGACTTATACATGTAGTGAAGACTGTGATGGAATTAAATAAAAAGTATTAAATGTTTTAATTTTACTTTTAGGTGTAATGAAAATTATCCAAAAAAAATCCATTGAGAAACATGCTCAGAGGACTGAGGGAACTTCAAGTGTTTTTTATGGTATATTATGATGATGTCACAGTGAAGCTGACCTTTGACCTTTTGAATATAAAATGCCGTCACCTCATCGTTTTCTCCTATTAGGCATTTGTGTGAAACTTTGTCATAATCGGCGCATGAATTCTTGAATTATGGCCAAAAATGTGTTTCGTGAGGTCACAGTGACCATGACCTTTGACCACCAAAATGTAATCATCCTGGAGTCCAAGTGGACATTTATGCCAAATTTGGAGCCATTCCCTCAAGTTCATGTTCACAAGAACAAGACGGACATGAGGTCACAGTGACATTAACCTTTGACCTCTAAAATCTAATCAAGCCACCTGAGTCCAAGTAGACATTTGTGCCAAATTTGAAGAAATTCCATCAAGGTGTTCTTGATATACCGTGTTCACAAGAATGGGATGGACGGACAACCTGAAAACATAATGCCTTCAGGCACGAGGCAACGAGGCATAAAAATATGCCATTAACTCTGCTTTCAAATGAACATACATAAAAATATTCCACATCAATACTGACCTGCAGTATGACTCAGGAAGGATCCTTTTGAATCGAGGTCTATTTCACTTTTACCGAAAACCATTTAACAAGAAACCATGCAGAGGACGAATGCTCGAGGATGATTATGAAATCATTCATGTCACACAGCTCTGTGCAACACTACAATTAAATAATAAGTCAATATGACAAAAGTGCAGACTAAGCACTAAATGTTATGAATTTTGTGCTTTTTCCTCCATCAGTAGTAAATGCGGAGGGCGAGGATAGCTGATGAAGGCCTGTGCTTTGTTTCGATAGGCCTAATGTACACCGGGACACAGACACAGTGTTATAAGAGACGTTACATAAGTAAATAAATCAACTGCTCATCCACCCCCAAACTCATCCAACCCACACACAGGGCTATACAATGGTTAGATACTTTAGTTTAACACACACACACACACACACACACACACACAGTGGCAGCCCATGCACGTATGCCTCCCAAGACTATAAAGGATCGAACGTTGCACTTACACTTTATGTAATGGTGATGACTTTTGACCCTCAAACAGCATTTCCAAATATGTTAATGTACCA
>JAJHUR010128981.1:0-11431 GCA_027495735.1 Lutjanus campechanus | reverse complement strand
AACGAGTCACAACAAGCACACAGGACCGTTTAGAGTTGCTGAAGAGTTTATCAGAAGACCGTAGGCAGAGGCAGGCTAACACTTCCTATTGACTCCCAGTGTTTGAGCTAAGCTAATTGGCAGCGGGCGAGCTCCGTCCGTCTCTCCCTCGCTACTGCACGCACAGTTGAAAGAATGGTGTCTATCTCCTTGTCATGGACTCGGGAGTGAGGCAAGACACGAAAACAAAAAAATGTTGGCGTATCCCTTTAAAGATTCAAAGTAATCGTGATGGTAGCAGTAGTAATGATAATACTGACAATAATTGTAAAAATGATACTAATGACAGCAAGGAGTAACGGTGATACCAATAATACTACAATTACTACCACCAACAATAGTAATACTTCTAATAATAATTCATAAAGCAGTGGGTGCTGAGGCTAACAGGAGCCATATCCAGGTGGCCTGCACTGGCTACTGGGGGCTGGCTAAGTAGAAACTGTGTCTCCAATTCACAAAGCCCCGCTTCCAACACAGCAAATAAACTACATTTACCATCATTAGAGAGAACGTTGCTAAAGACAGAGGGAGCTGTGGGTGCTTGAGCAAAACTAGTAGCGCTTAAAATGAAAGTGGGTATTTAACCGTTGTGGTGGAGAAGTCAACAAAATAACTGAGTTAAGCTTGAGCAGCAACAATCTACCACAACTAACATCAAGTGTTGGCAACCGGAAATTACTCAATATGCTTACGGCATGTTAGAAAGAAAGGTAGATTCTACTGCAGACAAAAGTAGTTCCTACATGAAACTGCTAAATTATTTTGAGCAATTGGGTCATGATTTTTGGATAGAGACGTTACTGTTGAGTTTTTCAAATATATTTTAGCTGCTTTGAGCACCACAAGCTGAGTGCCAATTAGTCTCAGTGTAGAGAGAAGAGAGGAGAGGAGAGAAGAGGAGAGAAAGCAGACATCTCTATGACTGATATCTCCAAAACTCTGTAAGTCGCACCAAAAAACTGGGTGATTTTGGGGTGACCTGTCCCTGTAATCCTCTTCAGAGAAGAGTCAGATGTTCAGATGGTTGAGTCTAAAATGAACCATCCCTACACACTAATGATGAAACAGCTGCTTCCTGCAAGGTCAGACCTGGTGCTGCAGACTGACCCAGGATCATCTGCAGCCTCTTCAACCTCCAGATCTCACACTACAAATCTCACAGTCAACTCCAGTCACCAAGAAGACAAGGCTGACTGAAACACTGATAGTGTACACCAAACACTTCATGAGAAGTTTCTTCTTATTGGTGGCAGAAGCAGAGATCTAACTTGCAGTGACCTGGTCAGTCATGTAGTTTCCTGAATGAAGAGCACCCCCTAGTGAGCATGAGAGCCACTGAGCAGTCCTTAAGTTGTCATCCTCTCATCCTGTCACATGAGTTCTGTTACAGAACCACAGAATGAGCTGAATTCAGATAATCAGAGCATTCTGTCTAGTGCATAGTGCAGTAGGTCTTCCATCTGCTCATAGCTTACTGTGATCTCACCTGCATCAACCCAACAGAATAATCTGTATGTATCAACATGCACAATTCTGTCAAAACACCAGCCAATTTTCTTCAGTCTGTGTAAAAGCAGGGTAAGTCTCATGCACTACATACCCCAAGGTCCAGCTTTGCATGCATTTGATATGCCAGTGCTTCCCACTTAAAAAAAACATGTCAGGTGATGCAGAATAAGAATTAAGAAAGTCAGCGTACAGATGAGATTGGGGTGGTTGGATGGGTCAAACAAACAGGACAATAGGTGGCTGTGTTTTGAGTTTTGTGTGAATCCAAAAGTCCACATTATTAACCCTGTAAAGCGGTTTGAATCAGACTTGATGAATGAACACTTCTAAAATATCAATATGATCAATACTTTCCTGAAGAAAACTGTTGCATACTGTTGTATACAATCTGAGAGATGTCTTCTGCCCTCTGGTGGATTATCAGTGCACTGCAGGCAGCATCCAGTCTGCAATCGCAAAATCCAACATGGCTGCCTCGATTTAGTAACTTTTTATACCAGCATTTTCGCAGGGAAATCTTTGCTAATGTTGAAAGTTACGGCAACAATAACATTAATTGTTACATATATTTTAACATGTGTATTTACTGTATTGAAGCGACCAATAATTGCGTCATATTTCATACTTTATTCTGTGTTGAAAGTATGTGTATCAAATATGATAATTTATCTGTGAATCTCCCAATCATTATCCTACAGAATTTAATTATGCAATCTGCATTACACATGCAAAAGTCAATAAACTAATTAAAGATTGAAATGTCATCTTAAGATAAATTCTGAATGAAAAATTAGATATTTACATGATTCTTTTAGATCTAAACCTGCTCTCATTATAATCACTTGGATGTTGGTAACAATTATTAGCAAAGGACAACTTGTCTTTTTAGAATTTTTGAAATAATTTTGCAATTATTGGACGGGGTTAAAAGTTTTATGTTGCGTGTTACATGCCTCTTACTTCACTTACATCACATGACTTGCATACTGTAACAAACACATCTTCATCCCAACTCATCACATACTGACGAATTGTCACCACCACTCAGTGTCTGATACTGAAGGACAGGGTCCCCTTCAGCTGCTGTATCTGATGCAGCCAGAAAGCTGTTTATAACATGTTGTTTACATGTCACATTTTGGGCAGATTTAGGCATCAAAACTATTTGAGTAGGTTTAGAGTAACACCATGTGTGGGGTTACAAGAAGTATGTTATGTATGTATTTCATGTGATGTCACCTAAGCAATTCGTAAGACGAAAGTTACAGGACGAAAGTCACATGACACACCTAACATTCATGTAACATCTCCTGGGTGAAAGTCCTGAATTAGTCTGAAGCATCCATCCACCCACTTCCTCCATGTGTGGACTTTCTCCCTCTTCATACTGTGTCATCAGCCAGGGATGTCTTATACAGCCACAGATGGATTTATACCGAAGTCACCGGAAAAGCCTGGTACATTGGTTTCAGAACACTTTTGTTTTCATGGTCTTTTAAATGTCATTTTAATGTTCTCTTCATGTTTTATTTGAATGATTCCCATGCTATTTTAAAGCACTTTGTATTGTCTTGTGTCTGAATGGTGTTATATAAACCAAACCAAATAAACCTGCCTTGCCATGCTGTGTGGGTCAGTATGAGTAACTGCGGGGTGGTGATAAAATGTCAGTAAGTGGCGAGTTGTGAATGAGAACAGGCTGAACTTAACGTACTTATTTTAACCCAAAACATTTTCCTCCTAAACCTAAGTGGTTTTGTTTTCCTAAACCCAACCTAACCAAACTGCAACCGTTCACAACATTAACTGTGTCTTTATTTTGACTATGGATGATGACAAAGGTCAACTAACCCAACCCTGAGACAGCTCTGAACAGCCCTCCAAAAGCATGTATGTGCCTTTATTCTTGCCTTTTGTTGTTGTGTGGGAAACTGATATTTCCCTGCTCTTCTGACGGTCATTTCCATGTTCACAATGTCACCATTGACAACGACTGGATTCTGCTCAATCCAGGAAAAAAGTTAGACCATCAAGCTCTCGACACATACTTAGTTGATGATAGACTGTTTGTTTCCTTCTGGTATTTGGTCTAAATATGCTGTATACTGCCTGGAAGTATTCGTTGGATGTAAATATAATTAATTATAGAGTGTGGTCTAGACCTACTCTATATGTAAAGTGTCTTGAGACAACTTTGTTGTGAATTGGCGCTATATAAATAAAATTTGACTTGACTTGACTTGACTGCCTAAATATGTCGATATGATGATTTTCATGATGCACACTGTACATACAGTACATACAGTAAGTCAAAGGCAACATCTGAATGCAGATACGTTACTTCAGAATAACCTTTTATTGATTTGCAGTGATCCTTGGATCAAGGAATGAACTTGGATCCAATCAATGCCTAAACAATGGCCCCTAAAGAATTATAGCAACTCAACACCTTTAAACTAAAGGTGTTCATTTTCCCTCATCTGTATATTGTTATACAAGCTTTTGTATTTAAAAAAATATATCAGTAAAATACTGTATCAAAAATATCAGTCTAACTTTTTGGTGGGGGCAATGGAAGAGTAGTTTGCCAGTTTAAAATGTTGTTAAAGTGTATAGTGTTAATAATTTACTGTATCTCATTATTTTATACATTGACACTGACACATTTTACATGAAAATATATATTCACAAGTAATTTTTTATGACCTTTTAATGTCAATAAACAGTCACAAAGCAATATTGTGGACAATTCTGATATATGTTTGTCTTCTTAAAGTCCAGAGAAGCATTGGGTACATTGCTGTACCATAGTTTAAAGGTACATTTATTTATTTCAGGGAACACAGTTGTACCTTAACCGGTACAATTAAATAAGGTACCAAAGTGAACCAGCACTCAAGGTTACACAAATGTCTCTCAAAAGGGTACACACTGGTAAGTATATTTTTGAGTGTGTGCTGTGAAACAGTCAAACAGAAATGTTTGTCCAATTTATTTAAATGTATTTCCATAATACCTGTACCCAATACCCGGTGACAACTAGGGGTTCCTGAACCTCAGACAAACTTTGTTGATAGACTTTGTTTTATCATGATAAACTAGTCAATCCAAGCAGCTACAACACCACCACCACTCAACAGACTGTATACCATGGAAATAGAATTATTTTTTTAAGATCAATTTATCTTTTTAGTGCTTTAGGACTGTTTTCATTTTATTATTTTTATTGGAGAAAAGAGGACTTTTGATTTATAATTACTGGACTCATTTTGCTCCTATAGAACAGTGCTAGTGATATGTAAATTGTCAGTGAGATACAACAGTATTTTATCTGTGAGCCTCTTTAAAACAGAGAGAGAGACAGTGGTGTTCAGGTTGGTGAAATAAGGACGAATTTACCAAAAATGGCACCAGAACTGGCTCGAACACTTTTATTGACACCCTTGACCCCAAATAGCCCAAACTGTATCAGTCTCTCATTGAGAGAACCAAACTGCCTCTTGGCTGTGTGATGAAAGGGGCGTTTAATTACCACCTTCTCTCTTCATGGTAACATTTGTTTGAGTGTCTGGGTTTTGTGGGCCCACCCTGCTCTGTTCTGGTCAGCGAGTTGCAGTCACCCCTGTTGAGATACCATTGGTGCTAGGGAAGCATGAACAGCTGATGTAACAGTGCCCCTGGATGACATCCACCACCCAAACCCACTATCAAGCTCTTCTCACACACATTTCCATATTTTACTTTTCAAGTATGCACAGATTTTTGCTCAACGATGAACAGAGGAGCTGAGAAGAGAAAGAGAAACCTGTGCTGAGAATGTCATGACAGTGCAGAATCTGAGAAACACTCATAAGAAGCATTGCCAAAGTGTTGTTAGTATCTCTCTCAGAAGATGTCGGAAGACATAAAGCTGCCACGAAGCAGGCGTTTCCAATCCCCTTCGTTTACACATGGGATAAATAATGACTGCCATAAACTTCAATAGGAAATTCACCTAGCTCCACCCTGTCATTCTCCTATATCAAAAAGAAAGAGAGGCCGGTGTTCAGAGAGGAAACACCAGGGGAAAGTCTTCAAAACAAATTGAAAAAAGCTGCAGCATCTGGTCATGATTCTCCCAGAAAGGCTTTTTTCACTGAACCAGAATGTTTCCCCAAGGTTAAGTCAGCAAATAGATGCCCATCCACTCTCTCTGTGCTCATAGATATATGTTGCACTACACACATGCTGGGAAACCAGGTTGGGACAGTGATGGCTGAAGGCCATACATGGAACACAAGACATATGGGCAAATAAATACTTTATTTAAAAAAAAAAAAAAGAAGCCAGAACATGAATTTTTACAGGCTCTAAACAAACCCACATTAAAGTTTTTGACTGTGGGATCAGTGAAAAATAAACTCAAGTCACATTCACATTTAACACTTACATCAGACAACCAATTTGTTCATATTCTGCTAGTGAATGACTGAAGTGCATGCATGGGTGAAACAAGTCAACATTTCATACAGCAAGCATAAACTCAGTGTGCTTCAAGATATATTGTACATGACAAAAAATAAAATAGCATATGAGATAATTAAGTTTTACATAAAAACAAATAGGACATGATAAAAAACATACAAGATAAGATGGTATTATTATTAGAGATGCACCAATCCCAATTTTCTTGGCCGATTCCAATATCCAGTATTTTTAGGGTCTGACCTACTATACTATAGCATTCACAAAGATTTTTGCAACTGTTCTTGTAAAATTAAATTGAATGTTCACAATAACACTGACTATTAAATAACTTTTACCACTTATAAGTAACTTATAACTTAACTTAGACCAAAAAGTGCTCCACATTACAGCCAGGCCATTATATTATCATATAAATATTATGTACGAGAGGGAACATAACCTCACGGTATCTCGGGGGATGCACTTTCATGTGATATCATGTGGAAGCAGATGTAAACAAACTGGAGACTGATGTGGTGCAACAGTTTTCTGTAGTACACCTTTGCAATGAGAAAAAGAGAAGCAGAAGTTAAATGAGTCTGGGTGAGAAAATGTTTGAGGAGACGCATCAACACAGGTTGTTTGTGAGCAGCAGTCTGCTGCTGGCTAACATTAGCATGAAGAGCTACAAAGTTTACGGCTGTTTGGTGACACTGTCAGCTGCTCTGTCTCATTGTAGACTGTCTATCGCTAACACCGACTTCATGCAAGCATGTGTCTGAGTGTGTGCTGAGAGTGTGCTGCTGTGATCAGGACTGTTGTGGCTGTGACGTTACAGTCAGTGTCTGCTGTGTGCATGATGTGACCATCTGCAGAGCATCTGTGCAATATGACGGGCACAGAATCAGATATGTGATGCTGACGCCGGTCACAGGTCAAAGCCAGCCACATAGAAAACCAGACTGTCACAGTCACTGGCCAGTCGATCGGTGCGTACCTAATTATTATCATCATTATTCTTAAAAAAGGAAGATAATAACAATATTAACACTGATTCCTAAAACAAATGAGAAAGAAAACCTAAACAAAATACACTTTAAACCTAACTAAAAGCTTGTGGGAAAAAAAAGTTTTTAGTTTGCTTTTAAAAGAGAACACTGTTGTAGCAGACCATAGTTCATGTGGAAGAGAATTCCAGAGAGTAGGACCATAATGAACTAATGACTTCTGGGTACAGTCTCAGTAAAAAATCGAAAATGCAAATCTCCTTCAAAAACAATCCAAGGCACACTGTAAGGTTTTCAAAAAGTGTTAAAAATGGCATTTGTAACATGCTGTGACCAACAAAGGTCTCATCAGGGTCAGTCAGGAGTAGCGTGCACACAAATTCTGTGTCACACTAATGAGCTCAGTAGGAGGACAGTTCCCTGTCAAGGCACCAGTCTATTGGTCATCATACATACATCATCAAAATTTTTAAAAAAAGGGAAAAAATTTGAAACAAAAATAAAAGAATTAAAAGATGAAGTAAAACAAAGGGGAAGAAAGGACAGAAGGAGGATGAAAGAAAAGGGGAGGGAGGAGGAATGGAAGGGAGTGAGTGAAAGAAAGAGGAGATGAGAGTAGGGGTCAAATCGAAAGTATTAAAAAGAAGATAAATATAATGTGGCTCTCAAGTCAAGATGGATCTAATCTTTTCCCGACATACACATGATGAATTCCTCATAATTACACATCAGCCTAACCATGTAAAATAATCTCAGGAAAGATTAAATCGAAAGCAACTGGACTTGTTCAAAAGTCTTTTCTGAAGACGTGTCGCCTCTCATCCAAGAAGCTTCATCACTTCATGCCTGTCAGACTCGTCTAGGCATGCTCCATACAGGTTGCAATGATAGATTTTTATTTTTTGGTATTTCCATGATGGCCTTGCAGGTCACATGAAACCTTTCAGTGGACTGCATCCAGCCCCCAGGCTGCACTGTGCCCAGGTCTGTCCCAGAAGAATAAGCACAAAATATAATATAATAATATAAATATAAGTATCCAAAGAGCACATGTGCGTGACCAACAGAAAGACCCAGCAGTGCATCCACTGTCTTCATGTCCACTTCAGCCATGATAACTTCATCATGTGACTAAGCCATCAGTCACATGATAATGTGGTTATAAGGTTGTTGGCAGGGGTAATAATTCCAGCCTCTCTTCAGAGATGAGCTCTTGAGTTGGGTGTGAAGATCCTCCTTGATCTTTGGCCATTTCCTGACTCCAGCTCTATGACACTGAACCTCTTCAACCCAACCAACAATCAGAACCACCACTAAGTAAAAGTTATTTTATGTGTGTTGTATTTGTAATGATTAGCTGGTCTTATCAGGCCAAAACACATTTATTTTATTGATTCCAGCCAGCATGGCAGCCTTCTGGCCTGCTGTAAAAGCTCACTATCCCCACTGAGGTCAAGAAAAATCAAAGTGTAAATATTAATTTTTCTTCCTTTCAACAAATTCCATGAAAAGACTTGACTAACAAGTACTGTGTGTGTATTTTAAAGCCTAATGTATTTTTTCTCTTACTACAGAGCTCCACTGTCGTCAAAAAAATAGTAAGAACACGTCATTGACCCAGCAGTCAGCAGTGACATTTGCTAAAGCAAAGAAACAGGAAAAGCGAGTGCTGTTAATGCCGTGTTACCTGAAGGTCAGACTGTCACTGAAATAAAAATGAAACATCTCAACATGAAAATGACTTCAGAGGGAAAAAAAACGACTCGCCACAGCCACTGTAAGGGACAATCGATGACTGCAGTGTCAGGAGAGGGTCAGGGGAAGTTTTCATCACGGGGACAGAGGACAGAATAAGTGAGGATGTTCACCTGGACAGAGACTCCATGAACCTGCATGTGCAGATATATACAGCCAACACACCTGACAGCAGGTAATAATACATCAGTGAATGAATGATGAGAGGCTTTATATGTAAATGTACAGTTATATTATAATTTAGAATGTAGTCAAACAGGATAATGTCGACATAATTATGAAGGGTAATTTATTTTTCAAACTCAAAATGTCTTCAAATTAATGAAATATACAGTCACTGTTGAAAAACTTAAGTTTATATACCAGCAGACTGACTACACGTGACTCTACGCCAGGTCTGGACCTCGTAAATTGTGTTCATATCTGAAAGAAAATTCAAAATACGAGAAAATTGGTGAATGCCACAAGTTCTCTTAAATCACTCGTACGCACGACTTAAGAACAAATCTGATCGTGTGAGCAGTTCTTGCATGAGGCCCAATGACTCTACAGCCAAGTTGTCCCCCTTTGAAACTTCTATCTTCTATCTTCTATATTCTGGGACAGAACAACTGTTTTGTTTGTCCATTTCATGTTAATTAGAGTTCAAATTCATGCTGACTGTTCACTGAATGAGTAAGTGTCTGTTTATGAGTCATAAGAAATCATTAAAAATCGCGTAGAAGGTGTAGCTGTTCATAAATGGTAAATTGAGCAAAATGGTAATGGAGTTTGACAGGCAGTAACTTAACTCCACCTCCAGTGTGTATTTTCAGAGCAGTGGGCTTTTTGTCAGGATAAAGGGCTTAACGTTACATTGACAGACAACTGGCAGAGTTATATACAGCTGATCAATTTTCACTTGTTATTGTAAAATTACAATGTTGCACTCCTGTGGAGCTCCGGCAGCCTGGTTCCCTGAGTCTGGGGAGGAAGGGATGGGGGGAAACTACTCACTTACGCACAACTATAGATCTTAATATTGTAGTGTAGTGTAATGTGGAGTTTGTTTAGGGGGGGGGGGTGCAGTGTTGTGCTCTATGGGGAGGGGCAGTCAGGCCTAATGGATTGAGTGAGCTCACCTGTAATTGATTAGGAGCATTGTTTGGTACCTGCGGAAAAGCTGAAAAAAGAGAGAGACCAGGCCTGGTTCAGTCTGGGGAGCTGAACTGTTTGGAGCTACGGGGCACATTGCCTTGAGTGCTGTGCACAGTTGAATCCTCACTGAGTAAGATTGTAGTTTAGATGCATGATGTGATTTCTTGAGGTGAAGCCTGCAGTTAGTCCAGCCCCGATGCCTAGTACTGCCCTTTTGTCCCTGCCTCCTCCTTGGACTTCCGTTTTTAATTACCTTGAATTATTTAATAAAGGTGAATTGATATTTTTCTACATTCAGCAGTGTGTTTGTCATTTTTCAGCCTCTTACCAGGTTAAAACAGGTTCATCTTAAGGTCCACTACTTTTGTTAAAAACAGCTCTACAACAGATCTTATTACAATATAGATAGGATTTCAACCTATTTAATATACAGTCTATGGCTCCAATCTACTATTCGGTCTGCTGTGCTAATTTCTACAACAGCAAATAGTACATATTGCTCTTTTAAAGTGATACTACACTTTCCATGATAACTAACTCAATATGTACTCACCACTATGTCGATGTGATGATAAGTGAAGATCTTCAGTTCACCAAACAATCCTGGAGTTTTAGGGTTAGGGTTATTTTATTTTAAAAATCAAATTCTGTGTGTGCGTGTGAGTGTGTGTGTGTGTGTGTGTGTGTGTGTGTGAAATGCCATTCACTTCACCACAGCTCTCATGGAACCAGACACTACAGTGCTCATAGCACACCCTTGGTGGCATTCGAGCAGGGGTGTCAAACTCAATTTCATCTTGGGCCACATCAGCGTTAGGTCTGCCCTCAAAGGGCCAGTTGTAAATGTAAGACAATACAATTGTATCTATATCATACAATTGCCTCTGCATGTGATTAATATTGATTTTTATAACAATTATAATAAATTAGCAAAAATCTAGGAAAGAATAATGGCAAGTAGACATTCAAGACTGCAACAGTTATGTATTAAAGTGATACTCCACTTTGTGAGAATAAGCCATTCAATATGTACTCACCACTATGCCGATGTGATGATGGGTGAAGGTCTTCAGTTCACAAAACAATCCTGGAGTTTTAGGAGAAACAGGGTAGCAGCCTCATCCAGTACAAGGGCAGTGAATGGTGACCACGGATAAAACGTTAAAAATAGCACACAAAACAAACACAAAATATCTCCATCCTGCTTGTGTGGTGTAATCCAAGTGTCCGCCCAGTTTTACAGATCGTGTTTTTAACAGCCTGCAAACCCAGTGTTGGATATCTGTCTTCTGGCACATGGGGCTGTTAACTGATGCTGTCTGGTTCACAAAAGCCCTAATGATATCCTAATAAATCTCCCACTGCGATAACATGAACAGACTCTATGTACTGACACAGGTACAACAAGTCCTCCTCATATCCAGTCTGCTCCCTCTACATACATGTGATAAACCTGTCAAGGAGGCCCATAATCTTCTCAGACTGGTGATATTTAAGCTAAGGCTCAGGGCTCTGGAGAGTTGTTTTTTTTTTTT
>JAJHUR010128979.1:0-11583 GCA_027495735.1 Lutjanus campechanus | reverse complement strand
AAAAAAAAATACAAAAAATGGATTAAAGGAAAAAAACAGCAAAGTTAAGCTAAGCTGAGCCTTTTTGTTGATGTTACCACAGAACACTCAGAACAGAGTGTGGTTTTATTCTCCCTGGAATAAGTTTGATTTTTAATGACTTATACAAAAAGAAAACAAAAATCACAACTTTTTTTTTCTTCCATTTTTCACCTGCTCCCCCAACTTCATTGCAATTTCTTTTTAGAAAAGCTGCCTGAATTGTGAACAATATTTGTTTTGTTTGTTTCTAGAAAAAACAAAAGACAGGCTTATGAAATTTTTGTGTCCACCAGAGCTGTTGCAGGTTTCACCACCATCTTCAGTGTCATTTCTGAGAATCTGGCAGTACATGACCACAGACCACGTGTAACCACACCAGCCCAGGACCTTCACATCCACCTTCTTCACCCACAAGATCGTCTGTGACCAACCACCTGGACAGCTGATACAACAGTTGGTTTGAAAAACACAGAATTTCTGCACAAACTATCAGAAATGTCTCAAAGAAGCTCATTTCATTGCTTGTAGCCCTCACTGGGGTCTCGACCTGACTGCAGTTTGTCGCTTTAACCAACTGGAGTGGGTAAATGCTCTCCTTCGATGACATCTGGCACTGTAGAGAAGAATACAGATGAATCCTTTCGCTGCACTGGGCAGATGGCACACAGCGTGTTTGGTGTTGTGAGGGCGAGCGCATTGCTAATGTCACTGTTGTGAACAGAATGCACTATGGTCATGGTGGGGTTATTGTATAAGCTGCGGACAACAAACACAGGTGCATTTCATTATGTCAATCTGAATGTCCAGACACACCACCACAGGATCCTGAGGCCCATTTTGTGCCATTCATCCACCATCACCACCTTAAGTTACAGCATGATGCAGGTCCTTATATTCCAAAGTTCTGCACATTTTAGATTGTAAGCTGGCAGCATCACACTGTTTAATCAGCGTCTTGATGTGCCACACTTGTCAGGTAGATTGATTATCTTGGCAAAAGTGCTCACTAAAACATATTTTAACTATGTGCACAGAAAATGTCTTAGACCTTTTCCTTCAACTTGTGAAAAATGGGAGCGAAAACAAAAGTGTTTATTTTTTTTTGTTGAGAGTATTGCCAGGAGGCAATTATCTCCCTATCATCTCATCTCGCTCCTGAAAATAAGAAGAGAACAAGCAAAACATTTAGAAGTTTTCTTTTAAATATAACTTTTGGATTAAAGGAAAATGTGAGTAGCCAGGGAACCAGAAACCTGCCAAGCTCCATTTTAACTTCTATATGATGATTAACAAAGGAGGGGCGCCTGTCCCGACGTGAAGTCACGTTACACATTTTGTTGCTCTGATTGGTTGTAGGTCTATCCAATTGCATCCTTTCAGCAGTTCCGTCCAGCACAACAAACCTTAAAAATGGACCAAGCAATGCTACAATGTTTCGTTACTCTGATTGGTTGCAGGCTTATCCAATTGAATCCAGAGGCATTTTTCAGTGTCTTCAGGAGCGACTCCAGTTCACAGCGTCAAGAGCGATGGCCGGAGCATTAACCAAGCATGCAATACTTTTGACAGGAAATCCACAGAAACGTGGGATAACTCCACACAGAAAGGACTTTGGTGGAGATTTGAAGACAGGACCGTCCTGCTCTGGAGAACCTGTGCTGTGAGTCACCCTCCTGCCTAGTTAAAGTATCTAATAGGATGTTTCTGATTCTGAAATGCAAACATTTCTGACCTTGATATAATTTTCAATTTGCTGGAGATTCCTGTCTGCACGCCTGACTCTGCGGTGGGTACAGCCAAGCTGCAAATTGCCTCCCTCACATCATCCTTCTCATTGAGCCCAAAGTGGCCGACCAACTGCGTCAGAAAGGCTGAGGCTTTATTTAGAGATGACCATTGTGTCAGACTGCTTGGCCGTGTAACCGTTGCTAACGTTCAACCTACTGTAATAACAGGCCGGCAATAATTTGTGGTTTGAGCCTCCCATCATTTTCTCATTCCTCATCCAGGCCAACACCAGCCCACCCATCAACCCACTCCCCTCCAACCCCCGTCTGAAAAACACAAACAACAGATGGGCTGTGCCAAGGAGACTGTGACTGCTCCTGGCCATTACCACAGCGAGGAGCCGAAGGGGTGGTGGGAGGGTTGAGCTGCTTGGGTTGCAGATATGTAAAGTAACCTGGTGGAAAGGAGAGTCTGCGCTGTTCTCCCTCACATGTCTTGTTCTTGCTGCTCTCAGCACCTCATAATGCTTTTATAATTACATTCCAACCCAGCTGAATCACGATTAGTTGATCACAGCATTTTTTTTTTCTTCTGGAGCTACTATAAACTTGTGCAGCAAACATCAGGTGGGTTAGTGGTGGAAGAAGGAGATCCTTTTCTTAAAGGCAAACTGTGCAAGATTTTCACAAAAAAACAATACAGAGGCTCATACAAAAATAATCCCTCACAATCATGACCCATGATCCACCAGACGTGTGGTGACATCTGCATTTGACCTCACCCTCCACCCATACTTATTTTTCATACTTCTTCTTACTTATTTTGTCATTAATTTGCGGTGCTCAGGACGCTTTACCAACCCAAAACATCGATATTTGATGTCCTGGGAATGAGACTCAACAATCAACTATCTTTCTGGTGCATTTACAAACAGCAAAATGGCAAATCCTAGTTATTCTACCTTTAAGCAGTTTTTTAAAATACCCAATTAAAAGTCCTGCATTCATAATTCTGCTTCAGTAAATGCACTGCTACTGCATTTGCTACTTGTTTCTGCAGAAAGTTGGCCTGGTTATGGATGTATTAATGTGCATGCATCAGTGTATATGCAGTGCTTTACTGTTGCAGTCAAAATAGAGCTTGTTTTATCTACTTTATGAAGAGTTTGATAGTTTAGTCCAGTTGTTCCCAATCGAGGGTCAGGCTGCCTCCAGAGGGTCGCAAGATAAATCTGAGGGGGCTTGAGGGGTAGGAAAGAACAAAAAGCAAACTTGTGTTTGTTTCTTTAAATGTTCTCTGATTTTTCTTCTTTTTTTCCTTTTAATTATAAAATGTTTTACCTTTTCGAGCCTTGAACCTCTCAGACCTGCTGACAGCTCAAACACCCTCTTTACACCTTGCGTTAAAATGCATCTCATATCTGGATTGTATCCAGGTATGATTTAACCTGTTTACATTTACACCTGGTATTAATATATTATTAATATTAATAATAATGCATCTCCACTGTCAGTTTTGCCAACACTTCTACAATGAATGTAGCGAGGGAGAGGAGAGGGAGACCCCGGTGCTGTTAACGGAATAAGTTGCTAAATTTGTCCCCCATTGCTTTTTCTAAATAAAGTTGCTAAGAGGGACATCCACCCGTAAGTGCATTCACACTTGTGGTTTATGTGGTTACAGTGTTTTCTTGACCAGATCCAGAGGACATTTGGCCGTTCGGATCACAATCTGTCCTAAATCCGTCTTGGGTGCATTTACACCTAGACTGTCATGTGGTCAAGCGCTATCCAATCGCAATCCAATTGTCCAAGATGCATTTTAATGCAAGGCATAAAGGTGGTAAAAGACATCTAAAACTTGACAAGGGGTCCCAACTATGAGCCAAAAAAATTGGGTGAAGGCATCTGAAAACCAGAGCTGCTAACACTTTTTCCTGTGTTTTTCCTGTATGTCAAGTTCATCTCCCAGCGCCTTCCTGTTTTATCATTCCTCCCAGCAAACTCCTGTAATTTGCATGACCATCAAACTTTATTATGCATGATAATGGTCGTACACTGGTCCAGTTTTTTTTATGTTTGTCTGACACCACCCAAGTTGCCAGATTGTTTATGAAATCTGATCTACACGCACAATCCACATACTAAATACAAATAGATTCAAGGGGTGTGTGCACAGCTGCAATAAAATACTTGCAATGCGGTGGATTAGAAGTATGAAGTAGCATAAAATTAAAATACTCTAGTAATGTACCCATACCACAAAATTCTGTCTATTTACTGGAAATTCAAAAGTATTGGACAACCCACAAAAGATTACTGTAATTATGGTACTTGGGCATTGATATTGATCAGAGATGTTTATGATTATGTCATGCTGGAGTTGACTTATGAAAAAACTTCAGATCAGATCTGAGTCTGCTGTAGGTATATTACATAATCAACCGCTTGCATCAAGTCACATCTGGATTTGAAGAAGAAGTTAAAATGTGTTGTTGCCTGGAATTGGTTTGTTGCTATGAGCTGGCGTGTGATGTTGCTGGTTCGTGTGGTGTTGTGCCTCACGAGGACAGAGCACTTGGTGGGAGCTGGCATCACACACACACACACACACACACACACACACACACACACACACATTTTATTCCAGCAAACATTGGCTTTAGCTGAAAGCCGGGGGACTCATCTGGGATGAGAAACGGCGTGAAATAACCCAAATAGTAATGGCTCTGTTGGGGATGATGCTATTTGCACTACATAGGCGGTCTATCTATTTCATCTTTCGAAAGTCATTTTGTTTGGGGGTAATAGCAAGGCGTTGTTATCAGAAAAGGTTGTAAAAAATGGTAAAAGACCGAGGGAACATGAAACTAAGCCTGTTCAAGACAGAGAGATCTTAGACTCAGCTGTTCAAACACTCTCAGTGCTTCCCTACCATTGGGAGATCGAAAATAACATTCATTTTTCTTTTTTTTTCCACCTGGAGAGAACGTGATTGTCACATTGGAAATACCTATTTAACCAAGTGGGAGAACGGGGCCATGTGACACGTCATCATCATTACAGGTGTGGGAGAGATCTGTGTGGAAGGCAGGCCTCGAATGTGCTTTTGCTTTTGTCATCATCAATCATCTCTGGGGGTGGTTTCATCCCCAGTCTCTCTATCTCGCGCTCACACTCCACCTCCCCGCCGTCTCCGCGTGCCTTTTATCCTCGTGCTTCATCTCATGTGCTCACTCAACAACATCCGAGGACTCAGAAAAGAAATCAAAGTGAGAAAGCCGTTGATCTCTCCTCTCTCCTCCCGCCCATAAAGACTAAAGGTCGGGCTCTTTTGTTTCTTTCTCTCTTGGAAATCAGGGTTCCAAAAGGGTTCTGAGGCTTCTGAGGGACCCTTTTTAAAGAAAGGGTTCATCAAGGTTTCTCTGTACGAAGGCTTCCATTCAGAATCCTTTGTTCTACAAGGATTGTTGAAAGCATGGGTGTTAATAGTCAAATGTTCTCTGTCGATCTGAACATTGGTAATGATGAAGGACCATAATCAGATTCAATAAATGCTTGTCTGATCTGTTGCATACAATATGGTTCTTTGTGGAACCCTCCTTGGAACATAAAAGGGTTCTCAGTATAATCCCCCGAGGTGGGTACTAGATAAAACCCTTAGCATATAAAAGGGTGGGTTCTACATAAATGGTTCTCAATAGAACCTCAATGAAACCTTGGGATATAAAAGGGTTCTCTGTAGAACTAGTGGGTGGGTTCTAGATGAAACTCGAGAGATATAAAAGGGTTCTCTGTATAATGCCCCAGGGTATGTTCTAGATTAAATCCTTAGAATATAAAAGGGTTCTCAGTAAAACCCTCATGGTGGGTTCTAGATGAAGTCCTTGGAATATAAAAAGGTTCTAAGTAGAACCCCCAGGGTGTGTTTAGATAAAACCCTTGGCATATAAAAGGGTTTTCAGTAGAACCCCCAGGGTGGGTTCTAGATTAAGTTCTTGAAATATAAAAGGGTCCTTGGTGGGTTCTAGATGAAATCCTTGCAATGTAAAATGGTTCTCTGTAGAACCCAGAGGGTGGGTTTTAGACGAAACCCTTGGCATATAGAACAACTTTTAATAAAACCCTTAGGTTCTTAGGAAATGTTCTGGATATAAGCCCTGGAGGGTTTTGGGTGGAACCATTTCACCATAGAAAGGTTCTCTGTAGAACCTCTCACAAGGCCCTTTTCCACCAAATTAGCTTTGGTTCAAGATCCTTGAAATCTTGGTGTGATATCATGCTCACAAAGCACAACAGCATGTAGAATATGACACGTCCACTTTGGTTCCCTGAGAAATTTTTTTGGTTCCAGCTGGGAACCAACTTTTCAGGTTCTGAACCAGTTTATGTTTGGTGGAAATGCTCCAAACTGGTTTAAAATTAGGTGCTTGAACTGGAATGAGACTGGTCCCATTTTGGAGGAAAAGGCCTGATCGGCAGTTCAGGGTGGAACCTTTCACAGAGGCATCTAAGTATAACCCTTTATGTTGGCTTCTAGGTAGAACCCTCTGAGAACGTTCCAAGTGAAACCTTTACAAAAGGCTCGAAAACAAAGAACTCTATATGGTTCTAGTTAGCACCTTTATATCTAAGAGTGTTTCCAGGAGATGAAGTGAGAGAACCGCTCTTGAAACGTGTTGCTGTTCTCCTCGAGCGGCAGAACCCTCAGCGGTGCCAAGTACGCAGCTCTAACTGCTACCAGATGTACAATTATAACCACTTACAACCACCACGGCCCTTTTGGTGGGCAAAGAAAAGAGGGAGATAAACTGCTTGGCAAAATAATGAACATTCTGCAGAAATATTTATCTGTTTCAGCTTTAAACTGTTTTTTTTTTTTTAATATGGCTATTTTATTGTTTCTGAGACGCAGATTGTGTGCTCTGAACCACATAAACCACTACAGAAGTGAATGTGTTTTATAAGCTAATTATAGCCCAAACACACACTGAATAAGAGAGGGTGTATTGATTTTCATCCAGCTCATTATTGAGGCCAATTGAATGAGCCAGATTCTTTCCTCTGCTCCAAGAGTTGGGGGGAAAAAAAACCCTAAACAGATTACCAACCCATTTTATTTGTCTCTTTTTGAGGACATAATGTTCATTCAAGTTGACATATAGTTTCCTGAGTCGTGCCAGGAGGTACACAACCTCATCCATCTTGTCAAAATGATTTTACTTGCTCTCGTTGTAAAGACTTGGTGGAGTTCATGGGAAGTTTTAGAAAGAGATGGCAGACAGGAGATAGAGAGAATGAGAAGCATCTGTTTCACATGTTTGGGAATTCCCCGTTTTCTTCATAGTCTCCATTTCTAGAATGTTTTCCATTAACCCCATGAGCCTCTGATCCTTTAGAGATGAAATATCAGAGGTGCTGATATGTTGACGGTTAACTACCCCTGTACCCCTTAGTTACTGTTGCTACACCTGTCAGGCTTTGTGTTATAGCGCGGCACATGACAAAAATAACACGGGCAGTTATACCACTTGAAATTCTTGTTATTTTTTAAAAAACAATGGACAGAGTTTCAGACAGAGGTAAACAAAAGCAGCTCATCATTTTTAGCCAGAAACATGTGATTTTGCTAAATCAAAATGTGTTGGTTTGAAAAAAAACAAACAAGGATCTTGTTAAATATGAACTTGAATTTACACTGCACACCACTTCAGAAAGTATTCAGCTCTCCAAGTACCACTTTACTGTTTTGTGCCGTTTGATGCCAGCAGGAGCTCCTTAAGTAGCTCCTAGCATTGGTGCTCAATTCACTGTCGTCCACTTTATTTTCAACACAGTTTGCTTGAAATGTTCTCTTCCTGATCTGCAGTTCTCTTTGTAATAGTTCCCATTTAGAGCCAGTGTCTTCATTTTACTTCCTCTTATTATCTGACCATCACAGTTTAGCTCATAACTACCAGTAATCAGGCTGATATTGAAACAAAAATACAGGAAAGACAAAACTTATTTTAAATCGCATTTCAGTGATCTAATACTTTATATATTCTCATTTGAAGATTTTGTGGTATTTTAATAGTAGTATATACCTTCAAATTAATTCATTTCATTTAAAAAAAGTATTTCTGACATTCTGTGTACCACTAGAGCGAACTTGTGTACAATGACGCAGCTTAAAGACGCAGATAAAATCTGAAACTTGTTTACTAACCACTCGTTCTCTCCTCAGTTACAAATCAGTGCATGTAGTCACATGGATTTTGTGATAAGCGTGCCAGCTAATATACAAATATATTAATGATCCCCCTTATTTATGAATTTAAATTTATCTAGATATTTTTAATTATTTAAATATTACTCCTGTGCATTTCTGTAAGCCTCTATCTGTTGAAGAATACCAGTCGACTGAGGGTTATACAACACAGCACGTAGATGTGCTTGTCATAATCAACCTTTTTGTTTTTTTGCTCAACCTGTAACCCCACAAACTAATGTAGCTAATGAGATAACAATTCTCGTTGATTTGATTTGTGACACAAATGCTAGTTTACTACTAGGTGGTGAGTTAGCGGTACATGTACATACACATTACAGGAGAAAAGCAAATATAACACTTCCTCAGCTAACGTTAGCCGAGGTTGTTAGAGTGTAATACAGTACATAGCTAAGATTAGCCAAAACTCTGATCCAGGACTGACAGTAGATGTGCGCTTCATGATTTGTTTTTTGACCAAGTTTTTATTATATTTTCCACAAGGTTTGCAGGTGTACATCAGCAAAAAAAAACTCACATAACATACGGTATACCAAGGCATTGAAAAATAATGATACAATTAACAAAAAGTACTTTTCCCCTTCTCTTAATACATCCATCACTTCACATTTCATTATATCATAGTCCTACTAATATGACAAAGAGATCAGGTTACCTTACAGCTGCCAGACATGCTAACTGTTGCAGCTTAAAGCTACTACAAGGAGTTTTTAATTGGTTATGAAATAATCTCAGTTAATTACTGATAACTCTTTGTGACTTACATAACTTAACAAGATCAACTGCGAGAAGATTGGTTATTCTTAATGCCTGCCACCGGGTTGGATTCTCTGTGAAATCAGAAGTTGGCAAAATTACAGTGAGTCATAGGTGCAGGAGGAGATTTTTATTTAGATCATTTTGTTTTTGACGTTACATTTTGTGGTTATTACTGTGGAATCGAGGCCGCTTTTGTCCACAGGGGCCTCAAAAAAAAAATCAACAAAATATTAAAGTTGCTCAGCTAGGAGCAGATAAACTCACTGTTCAAACCATTTCCACCTCTGCTTGAGTTTTCGGCTAGAGAAAAAAAGAAAATGCTATACTATGCTATAATGCTGTACAGTCCCACGAACACCACTTCATTATGTTGGGAAAGTTTGACAGGCCTACCGAGCCTTGTTACACTTCCAAGGCTGCTAAACCACTCGGGGAATCACTCTTCAGGGCACTTGTCACTGTCCAGAATCAGATAAAGCAAGATAATGTTGCCCCTGTACATTTCCCTATCACCTTATATGTTCTTACAGACAAGCTGTGAGGTCCACGCCGCATCATCCACTGCTCTATCTACCTGTGGCAACAATAGTCGGGGTGAGTCAGCGTTATTAGGATGGACACACACATAAATCATCCAGAGAGGTTTATCTTTTTGAAATAATACAGAGTGTCTCACAGCTCTCCATGCAGCGGGACATAATGAAGTTTTATGGGAGTGCTGTGGATACTCTCATCTTTATTCAGATTATTTGGCACCCAGCTGGAGCTTAGAAAATTGAGTCTAGCATGTCTGTATTTCTTATGGTAATTACAGCATTTCCCAGCATTTAGACTTGTCCCAAGTCTGACAGTATAACAATACACTGTCTGTAAAAACATGGAAAGTAATCCAACTTTATGCTCACAACTGCAGTGCTGCAATACATTTTTCTGTGGAATGAATGCGCTGTCTGTTGGCTGCAGAGTGAAATACATGCAGGCTCAAAAAGCAAGGCTATGCAAGCAAATAAAAAGCTGACTCGGGCAGACTGCGGCTCACAGGTGTGCGACAGTGTATATAAAAGGTGGACAGCGTGTTATTACAGGTGTGTAACCACATGTTGACGTAGCCACCCTCCTCTGCTGACAGGGTGTTATATGGTTCAGTCTCCTCTGACCCTGAAGGCAGCGTGAGCACACTACAACCAGTCACTGTAACCTCAGCACCGCAGTGTGACACTATGATTTAGCCTCACTTTTGTGGTCAGGAATGTAATGAGTGAAAGGGGCGCAGGGAGTCGGTGCATGATGCTAAATCACTACACCGAGGGGGGTAATAAATATGAATGAACACTCCCCCCCAAAAAGAAGATGACCACTCTACAAGTTGAACATTTTACGTCTTATTGATCTTTTGTCAGAGAAGAAAAGAAAGAAAATGCAAATTATTAGAAGTGGCCAACTCTTTGTCGTCTCTTTGTCTCACGCTGATGATTTAAAGACATAATTGAGGTCGGGGGCTCCAGTCATCAGAAGGATCATAAAGCTCAGCCAAAGTGATGAGCAAGTGATTTCCTTGAGACTGCTGATTATGGGCAGAAAGAGGACCGAATATACGGCCTGGAGAAGTACAAGTGTGGTCGTCTTCACTTTGAAGTTAAGTAGAAGTAAGTAAGTCATTTACTTAAATAAACAAAATAATTTTAAAAACAATTTAAATGAGCTATTAAAAAAACAAAAACAAAAAAAACATGTTCTCTGTATAAAATGCTAATGAGTTGCCCTTAAATTGAAGACAGGCTGTATATAAAGAGACCAGAAGAGAACATCATGAGATTTTACTCCAAGTCTAGAAACATATGGTATAAACACTTAAATGACTCATAAGAACATGAACACGAGTATAAAAGAAACAACTCTGAGTAAATAACGAGTTAATCAAGGCCCAGTTTTGTTCAACTCTGTAGGAATATTGCACCACATGAAATGTTCTGAGTGAAATCAACTTTGTAAAACATTTTAATGGCATGAATTCTAGTGCAGTGTAGACAGTCTAATGTACTTACTGGACATAAATACAGCACAAGTATACAGATTGTGCTAGTTAAGTTGTCTTACATGTTATAATACTTTTATATAGACTATAAAATGTACAGTTGAACTTAATTTAGACTGTAAAACCTGTGTAGGAGTTAATGTATTTTTGCTAAAAGTCCTTAATGTATAAATGTACTCATAGTCAGGGGTTCTCAAAGTTTTGATGACTGAGTATTAATTTATGGAGCCAGTAAATGACGTGATGAACAGCAAAACCCCTGAACATTTTTAGGATTTTTGATTTGTCTCATATTGGCATTTAACATTGAATTCCTCGAGCATTGAATTCACCCGTTTGTAGATAATGCAGATCATTTTATCTGCCCGCCGATGTCAGACAAAGTATGAGTTGATTCAATGTTTCCTGAAATCTCCTCCTCGACCACGCAGCACTTTTTCTGTGGTGACTTTTCCACCTCATTTTCACATTAAACTGCCAAGTGATTTTTTTCTTTTTTAATTTGGCTACTGGCATCAATGCATGTTGTAATGTCCGACAACCGCATGTTTTAATTCATCTTTTCTTCTAAGTAAAAGATGTGGTTATAAATTCATCATCATGACAGTCACGACATATGCTGTCCCCATTATAGACAAATCAATACATGATTTGTCTATCTACTTGGTGGTTTGAGCCCTCTGTTTTCTCTTCCATGAGTCTAGTTTGTATGTTCTCAAGACTAATTTAATATTATTCCTCATTTGACGGCAGATCTAATGAGAAAGTTT
>JAJHUR010128978.1:1152-16515 GCA_027495735.1 Lutjanus campechanus | reverse complement strand
AGACAGGCTAAAAACATGGTGTAAATGCCGTCTTTTGTGGTTACATTTTAATGTCGCGGCTCACGGACACTTGGATTACACCACACAAGCAGGATGGAGACATTTTGTGTTTGTTTTGTGTTCTTTTTTTTACATTTTATCCGTGGTCTCCATTCACTGCCATTGGCTGCAACCCTGTTTTCTGCTGAAACTCCAGGATTGTTTTGTGAACTGAAGATCTTCACCCATCCTCACATTGGCATAGGGGTGAGTACATATTGAGTGGATTATCAGTCTGGGGTGTAATATCACTTTAATGATAATTAGAATATAAAGCAGTAATACTAATCATCAAGGACTTTATCGTGGTTGATCTTTATTGTTTCATCCCCATATATTTGCAGATGTCAGACACATATATTAAATAGACTAGAGAAAATTTCAGTAGGCAGAGATATGCAAATTAAACCTTTAGAGCTGATTTTTTACACTCCAGTCCAGCCTCTACTGTACATAAACAACACTCACACCCTCAGATTCAATACCCGCCCTGGCTTCTGCTGCCTCCACAGCAGAGAAATCATATATTACTCTGCACGCACGCACACACACACACACACACGCAGAGGCCCCAGGATAAATGTGACTGTGCACTAAACCAGTCTCACAAGACTAGTGTGCATGAATGTGAAGGCTTGTGTGTCTACAGTAAGGTGTGTGTATTGGAAACAGAGGACAAGTGAGTCTGGAGATGCAGGTGTGTGTGTGTGTGTGTGTGTGTGTGTGTGTGTGTGTGTGTGTTTAGTAATCCATCTATGTAAGCTGCTGGGATGCCGAGTAAAGATTTTTAAGGGGAGCAGGCGAACCAGACCTTGTGAGACTCAGGCAGCCCGGCTTCACTTTTGCCACATGCTTTGGGGATTTTAGCTCTAACATTGTTCCCAGTGTGAGTTTCCTTGTTGTTGGTACACACTCAGAATAAATCTTTGAGGTTATTTGAGTTCTCCTCTCAGCTCTATTTCTTCTTAATCCAATTTAGGGGGAAAGTTCCAAAAGAGAATAATCTTGACATCAACACATTTACGGCATTTTCTTATTTTTCCACTGTAGTGTTCACTTCAGTTCATTTCCACAACAGTGAGCAGATTTGAGATTGAATTATGCCCATTAAGTGACTCATTTACATTTGAAGCATTTATCTGATGCTTTTATGCAGAGTGACTTATCATAAGTGCATTAGATAAATTAGCTAGAATTTCTAGATTTCTGATGCCCAAAACAACCAGGACTATGGAATTTAATGGTCAAGAGTGTAAACATAGAATACTAATGTGTGCTCGTGCTATGTGAAGTATGAGTAACCAGGAAGAACAAAAGATTTTTTTCTATGTAGGAGGAAGGTAATTAAACATAGTGGCTATATTGAACATATAGTGAGGCGGCACTGAATCAACACTGGAGAACATAAACAGCTACAAACTATTTCTCAAACTGCCTTGGGAGGCGAGGACTTTCCCATAAATCTCTTTTTATTGTCCTCAACCAAACCTTTATTGTATTTTGTTGACACTTTTGCGTCCCCAAGCAATAGTTATCCATTCCCAATGCTTTCACATTCTCCGGCAGCAGATTTCGGCTACCCGTAGAGAACTTTTGAAGCTATTTCAGCCACAGCAAACACCTTCAAAGGAATAGTTCAATGTTGTGGAAAATATGCTTACTTGCTTGTTTCCCAAGAGTCAAATGAGCATAAAACTACAACATAGATGTAATCTAATCTTGTTTTTTCCTGGTGGCCACTTATGGTATTGCAGTGGAAAATTCCCCTGCAGTCCAAAAAGGCATTTTCTTAATAAGCCACCATAATAAATAAGACGTCTGTAAAACTGTTGACAGGACACCTTGAACTGCAAACAAGCTCAAGTTTGACTCTTTCTATGATGAAGTTTTGATCCATGGATGATGATGATGATGTCATCACAATGTAAAGTCTATGGGCTGAGCGTGAACAGAGCCATCAGGGGAAAAACTACTGGGCATATGCAGTGGGCCGCATATCTTGGAGGTAAAAAGAACTATTTAGTTCTAGTTCATTATGATACATCTATGAGCTACAACTAGCTGTTTATTAGCTAGCTTAGCATAAAAGGGAAAACAGCTAGCCTGGCTCTCTCCTTTTCCCTACCAGCACCATTAAAGCTCACTAAAAAGTTAAATATTGTTTGTGTAATTCATACAAAAACTGAAATGTAGAAACAACCATTTCAGATGTGCTGACAGGCCAGGCTAGCTGTTTCCCAGTGTCCAGTGTTTATGCTACGCTATGCTGAGCGATGCCAATCATCTGCTGGCTCTTGCTTCATATTTAGCATAAAGACATGAGAGTGGTATCAATTTCCTCATCTAACTTTTGGCAAGAACGTGAAAAATCATATTTCAAACAAATACAACTAGTTGTAGGTAGCAAATTGCATGAAACGTGATTTCCATGCAAAATGATATATATCAAGTGGTCATTGTAACGACATTTGCATCTTTGTATTTTATTTTGTTTCATTTTCATGTAGGATTATACAGATTAGAACGTGTTATGTGGCTTTTTCTTCTGGCACTGATTGGCTGCTTTGTTTCATAATGGCCGCCCAGAAAGTAGGAAGAGCTTATCATATTTGAGGAGCTTGATCCAGTAATCCAACCATTAGAGCATTTTCCCTTTGATTCAAGAAAAATAAATAAATGTTGCCACGTTCTGACATTAAGTGTGAAATTGTAGTTTGATATATGATTGTATTGTAGATAATTCATCAAAACTTTATATGAAAGCATAGCTATAACTAAGCTAACAGTAATGTTAGCCACCTGCTAAGTGCAGTGTAAACAAACTTTGTCAAGTTTGTTGAAAGTGTTACCAACCTTGGATGAATGTCTATGAGGATCATTTCATTTGCATCTTTTACCATCTTGTTCATTTTGGGTATAACTTATAGCACTGTCAATCAATCAGTCACCCAGAATCCGATGAAATGATGGAATCATAGTTTAATGTCATCATCCTGATCAGCATTTTGATTGGCTGTTGCATGAAAATGGTTTCATAAAGTTGGGGGTTATTGCATGGTCATTGCATGCAAGTTTCTCCATGTAAAGCCGCCAGCCTCACGTTCAACCAAATAAGAAATAAGAAGATATTATACCGGCATTTACATACTTTACCTCACAGTCTCACAATGCAGCAGCAAGAATAAAATGGCAATCTTTAATTTTCAGTCCAATTAACACATTCAAAAATAGCAGAACATGAATTGTGTTAATTTTCACAGTTAATATTTTAATTGGTCATAGTAGAAGAAGAAGCACAGGTGTTACTAATACATTATCGATGGCTCTGTTCAGTGCAAGTGTCCCAGTAAGCCATGATAGTGTGACACTGTGAACCAGCATACACAGTGCCAGGGCCCTGACACTGAAGCAGCTAAATGGAATTTAGCCACCATTCATTTTATTATTTACACCCAAACAGGTGCAACAAACTAAGAGAAGGTTGAGGGAGATGTCATTTAAGAACAATCTGTGAATGCCCACACACTCCTGACGAGAAGTCTAATCCATTAAAAAAATCATTTAAATCACCTGTGTGGGCTTGCTTTAAGTGTGCACGGCCTTGAATATTATAAACGTGATATCCTTGGACGAGTTGAACTGCACAGATGTGGGCTTCACGTATCAACAGGCTATCAGAGAACATTTGAGCTTTGAGTGGGCTGAGCATTATGTACACACAAGCGGAGCTCTGGGGAAAAACTATTGCAAGAGATCACACAAGTATTGCCATGACGTGCAAACATATTATGAGGGAAGCAGAAGTATTTTTGACTTCCACTGTGGGAACTCCTCACAGAATCCCCCACACTTAATATATTTCATCATATCTTATATCTTTGTGATGAGCTTTGCTGTATTTAAAATGGTTACTTTTTTAAGAAGGAGGAACTCCTGGTATCTTCCTTCCTCATGTCTGTGGTTATGAGGGCAGAGCCCTGGGTTTTTTGTCTCTTTGCCCAGTTGAAATCCGTGCATGCAGATATAGTCAGTGAAACCATTTAATTGCAATACGAGAATATCCATCAGAAATTCAACAGAAGCTTGTGAATTCACCTCTGCCCTCTGGTCTGAGTGAACACCCACAAGTCTCGACCGCAGGATCATTGTCTCCGGAAGACTTTGATCTTTTTCCCGTGCTTTCAACAAGTAGCTGATTACAATCATTTGTCTGTTTATGAAGATTCCCCAGAGGAGATGCATTTTCTAATATTTTTGCTTTCTTTTCAGATAATGCACCCTTTCTTCGAATTCTATTTGCCAAACCTAAAGCTGTTAAGTAGTTTTCTGGGGTTCTCACTGTCTGTCTCCTCTAGGTATTTGTAACACATTTGCGCGCACACACAAAGACACACTCCCTTTTCACCACTTTCGCTCCAGGGCTTGTCGCAGGGCACACAACAAGAGGCTTCTGTGCATACCAAACCCAGACTGTTCATTCAGAGCTGCCGCTAATCGTGCATTTGCGCGCACACACACGTACACACTTACATTACATGTGACCGGCATTCCTCCAGTTTTAGCCGCCGGGAAAGAAGGGGATTGAAGGGATTGACCGAGGGGAGAACAAGAAAGAGAAAGGTAGCAGCAACTCAGGAAATATTCATAACTAGAAGACAGAACACAATGAAATCCTAGAAAGTGAATCGAAGCACAGAATTTTTTATGAAAACCACCTAACTAAGGCATCAGAAATATCTCACAATTATTTACCTGTTTCCAACCTGATTGTTGCTATTGTCAGATAACAGTACAGTTTAGGCTAGTGATACAAACGTTGCAGCCCACAAACCATAACTCTCTAATTTTCTGATTCACAAAGAAAATAAATTAATTTACAGTTTTTTTCCCAGGAAGAAATGACTGATATACCAGATTTATATGATGGGATAAATGAGGCTGTGATGATGAGAGAAGGCTGATGTTTGTGTGACGGCCTTTCAGGTTGTGCAAACTGCAGCAGGATCAGATGACAAGCTGTGCAGAGGAAGACGACTATTAACATACAAGAAGCAAAAGTTACACAGAAATGAGAATAATTCTGAGATCATAAACGTGTATTTTGGCCCTGGTAGGAGCAGTTAATGTTTATAATTATGTTTGGTCTAGTGTTAAAAAAGTAAACAAAAATTGCAATAAATTGTGATATCAAATCACAATACTTTAGAAGTACATATCGAATTGGCACCCAAGTATTGTATTGATACTGCTGCTAAAACGACACAGTACTGGTGCCCAAATGGTGGCTAAACACAAGCACAAAAAGATGATTGATGAGTCTTTTTGCATTGCTAAGATGAATTTTGGCTTGAAAATAAACAACGGCAACACGTCCTGCCTCACTTTAGACCCTTAGATGGGCATTTTAACTGTGGTTAAGGATGCTACCAGCTAGCAGAGGGCTAAATGCTGCCAGAGTCATGTAGAGAGAGTGCTGCTGTTGTGTTAACTAGTGGTTTGGTGAAATGAGGCACTGTAATCTGCTTGGTGATTTGGTCGTTTAGGAACCGTCGCCATATTGCCACTGCATTTTAGTACCCAACTCCAATCCTTACACCAAATTAATGTAGTTGATAAATTAACAAGTCGAGTTATCGGCCTCTTAATGTTTATTCATTTTATCTGACAAATGTTATTGTAAATGCTAAATGGCCCCTGGCCCCTTATCATTTTGCATAAATGGCCCCGGGGCAAAACAAGTGCAGTATCTCTGATATAGACCCTTTGAAACTAATGATACTGCTACCTAAACTGTGAATCTGAGAAAACAGGAAAGAGCAGCTGCTCTCGCCCCCAAACTCTGCAGCTGATAAGCTACGATAAGTACGGCTTCTAAGAAGTCACTAAGCATTTAGGTCGTCCCCGGATCTACCCCGGCTCATTTCTCCGCGAGGTGTCCTGAGGTGCTAGAGCAGCTGTGAACTAAGTCAGTCAGTGTATCAGTCTGCCGTGTCATGCCAGACGCCACATCTTGCTCAGAGTATCGTAGGGATTCAGTCCAGGTCATTAATCTGAGCTCGTTAGCCACATGGCAGGCAGGTCGTAGCAGGAGCTGGCCCGCACGCTGCAGAAGAGGCTCAGCACCCACCTACTCACACATATAGGCAGGACTATATTTCTTTATAAACTTGACTATATGTTGGTATGGTTGTGTGCATGGCTGTCCATACGCCGGCTGGTGTTGACAGAGTACGAGCTGCCAGCACACGCAGTAGCTTATCTCCGCCCGGCCCCGTAGGAATGATGTCTTTTAAAGGGAGCGGGCTGAGAGGGTGGGGTGAAACTGATATGTGCTGCTACCTTGCTCTCCCTCACATCTACCATGGGACTGCAACAGTAAATGATGGCATTAGGGAGGAGGGGAGGGGGCGGAGCAGATGAACTGCTTTCCTTCCTAGAGCGAGGGATGATACGTGGGCCAGGGGAGGAGGAGGAGGAGAGTGGTGAAGCTGGACAGGTGCTGAGAGAGAGATATGTGCTTTTTTTTTCTCTCTGCTGCACAGGAGGGGAGAGAAAGGGAGGGAGAGAAAGAGAGAAAAAGGACAGGTGAAATATTTCCCCCTGTGGCAGAGGAAATGGGAGAAAGTGGAAAGAGCCAGCTCTGTATTGAGAAATGGACTAAACCATTCCCGGAGGGGACCCTGAAACTCGCAGCCCCACAGGCCTCTCGCTAAATGTACCTACCAGTGATGGATGATATTAACGTTTACCCCTTTTGCTTTTTCCTCACTCCTCAGCAGAGCTCAGGGAGGGCTGTTTGTGTGTGTGTTTTTGTGTGTGTGCACAAGCAGCACACCACTGCATGCCAGGCAATCCTGGCTTGGCCTCCCCGACACTCCCAGGGAGTAGAAAACATTTCCCTTGTAACAATCGATAGCTACCCCCAGCTCCCAGCCCCATCTACAGTCCAACGCCGCTCCTATCTCCAACGGCCGCCACCGCTATTAATTCTGTGCCCCACCGCTTCCTGCTTAGAGCCCGGGCCCCGAGATTAAAGAGCAGCACAGCGACTGGAGTCCTTTGCTCACAGGAGGAGGGGGAGACGGAGGGCACAGTGTGAAGATTGTTTATCCAGAAGAATCTCCTCAGTGCCAGCCTACAAATACTACTCATTTCCACTTCAGGGCCACATGGGGCTGACCTCGGCCGACTCTTATCCGTGTCAATTAATTAGCAACAAATCAACATCTTTGTGGTCCTTTTTTTGCCTTTTCCCCCGAAAGAAAACAATTACAGCCAGTTGGAATGGATTCAAAGACATAGTTTTAAATACAGCAATCTCATGCTGAAATAATTAATCAGCCAGCTGATCTAAATGAATCGAGAACAATTTTAGTAGTTGATTAATTGTTGATGAGCTCTTTATCAAGCAAAAATTGTTAACATTTTCTGCCTCCAGCTTCCAAAATGTTAGGATTTGCTGATCCTGTGTGTCTTACACAATTATGAATGAAATGTGTTTGGGTTTTGGAGGGTTAGTTGGAAAAAAGACACATCAGCATCTGTTTTTGACTGTGACTGTTTGTCTTTACTTCTTCCAACTTGCAAAAACTTTGAAGGTTTCATTTTTTTCAACATTATAATATGCTGGTCTGATTGATTACTGCAAGCTAACATATTATGTAATCCATCAATCAATGTCACCCGCTAAGCAGAATCAGACAGATTCTGACGAACCCTGTCTCATAATCAGTTTAGTTATGAAAGCACAGTGTGTAAGATTTACAGGAATTTATTCACAGAATATGGCAGCAATGGACTATTATATTTATAAGTATGTTTTCATTAATGTATAATGACCTGAAAATAAGAATCATTGTGTTTTTGTTACCTTAGAATGAGTCATTTATATCTTCAAAAGGACACAGGTGCTCTTCACAGATGTATTATAATGAACTAGATAAAGGATACAAAGATCGTGTTCATTCAGTCCAATGAAAATTGCTCACCTGGTGCAAACTCCAAAACGTTTTATAGCTTCCAGGTTTACTTCCTGGATACATGGCCCACTAAATATGTGTGTTGTAGCGTTTCTGCCCTTGCTCCTGCCCACATGTTCCAGAAGAGTCACGGTTTGCTTGTTGTCCCTGAAGTTTAAATGAATACATTGTGGTCATTTTGGTTAATATGCTTATTTGTGTTCTTGCCATTTATTGGATTGGATTAATACCACTCTAATGTCTGTATGGTTAAAAATACTGTAAAGCTACAGCCAGAAACTGGTTAGCTTGACTTAGCATCACTTGCTAGAGCAGTAACTTCCTGAAATCTCTTAGCCCAGAAATAGTCAGGCACAAAATGGCAAAATGTAATTTTTACGCTTTGTTTTTTGTAATGTTTAAACAAACAAGATACAATGTGTTAATTAGCCTTTAATGAGCTTTAGGGGTGCTGGTGGGTGATTTTCGTTACCTTGGAAGGGGTCAGAGTGGTTGTTTCCATCAGTCTCCAGTCTTTATGTTGAGCTAAGCTAACTGCCCCCTTGCTCCAACTTTGTATTTACTGTAGACCAGCAGTTCTGATGCCTGAGTGCCAATTTAGGGAGCCAGGATATGATTGAGGGTCACACAGGAAAACCCATGAACTTGTTCCAGGATTTGTGATTGGTCCCATAATGGCGTTTAACATAAATTCCTTGTGCACCGAATTTACCTCTTTGCAGATAAGGCAGATTACTTTATTTGTCCCCTGAGGTCCAATGAAGTAAATCACGAGGTGCCACTAGTTGCCATACAGCAAACAGCTTTCTACAACCTGTCATTCCTAACTTGATAGACACTTCTACCCAACTACTGTATTAAATGTAGCCTATTAACAGTGAAAGTATTGAAATGAGCTGCAGTTGATTAAAACACAATGCATGCATTTCATGTTATCGGCTGCACTTTGAGAACCGCTTTCCTTATTTCAGGAGAGGTGGGATGCTTAATTGATCATTAGTGGCAGCCTTCATCAATCCTGTCTTTGTTATATACAGTACATATAGACACACCTCAGGTAAGCCTCACTTGGCCTTGCTCTTGAAATGAGGCTTTTTGTTTGAAGAGGGACTTGACTTCCTTATTAAAGATCTTGTGTATTTTGGATAGTTGGAATTCAGCAATGAGAGAATATAGAGAATGCTTCATCAGCTAATGTTTGGTATCTAATCTGCTGCAAGCTAAATAGATTTGTTCCATAACGATGGGTCGGGGGACATTCGGTCGCTGTTGTTTTGAAAGTTTGCTCACTTGGGCATTTTTCCAATTTAACTGTGTCCCTCATCTTCTCATGTCTCTCGCAGTGGGATTCAAAGCGGGAGTATCCGTCTCTCCAGGGCAAACACATGCTGCCTCTGCTTTACTTGCACTGTCCCTCCCTTAAACACACACACAAGTGAACAGTTTTAGAAAAAATCCACTGGAAGCAGGCACTGTACTCACATAATTGTGAATGCACACAGGCTCATTTTACCTCTGCAAACATCCAGTGACTTGCACTGCATGGATTAGCTGCCTAAAGCGTTCCCTTTGAAACTCGGCAAGTAGGGATTTCTTTTTAGGTGATCACTGGCCTAAGCAGCTGTTACACGCAGGATTAGTAGGTTCTGCCATTCAGACAACATGGTCTGTTTAAACTGGCAGGGTGAAGAAAAGTAGAGAAAGACTAGGAGGGGAGGGTGAGGGAGAGGTTATGACAGGCAGCAGTGGAGATGAGGCTGAGAATAAAAGGGGAGAAAAGGAGGTGAGACAGATGTGAAATGGGGAGCACATGATGGGAGAGGGGTAGAGCTGGGATGTGTGAAGAGAAGTGCGAAGGGAAGAAGAGACAGAAAAGGTAAAGAGTTGACAGAAGTCAGAGATGCAAAGAGAAATTAGTAGAGCTAGTCATCAATCAATTAATTGATAGTGAATCAGTTATTAAATTAATCACTAGAGATGGGACCAATCCTATCTGCTATTGATGTTGGGACCTGGTATTGATGTAAGACACACATGGTATTGTGTCACTAATCCACATTTCAGTTTAAATTCCACAACAACCATGTTTCTATTTGTAAACTACACTTTTCACTTCTACTCTGCCTTTTCCTGTAATATAAAGGAAAAATGCTCCAAATTCATGTGCTAAGATACAGCTGTAGTGATGGTGTAACAATATACCAGCACAAAAATGACTGTTACTGAAATAAACCACCAGGTTCTGAACAAACACATTAGAAACATGTTACAAACCCTTAACAAACACATTACAAATACAAACAAAAACATTTGCATTTTGGAACATTAATTATCAAACTTAAACCCTCAGAAATTAATCATGGTAAATTAGAGAAATAATAAAAAATCATCATCATCATCATCATCAGAAAAAAGAGCGCTGGTATCAATATTGGTATTCGCAGATATACAAATTCCGACATTGGATCTGAAAAAAACCTCTTAAACCATACGTCCACTGCAGCCTCTTATCAGCAGTGAATTTTTCACTCTTTTTAGCAAAAATAAGGGGGTCGGGTGTGAACAGCCAAATAGCTGCTGTGTGCCTATTCGTACCAAGGTACTGATAACATACTATTTTCTGATGCTTTAAGGACCAAACAACTAATCATTGAATGGAGAAAATAATCAACAGTTTAATCGACAATGAAAATAATTGATAGTTGCAGCCCTAGAAATGAGTGTAGGAGGAGAGGAGAGGAGAGGCAGAAGCTTAAAGGTATCCAGTGTTGTGAGAATCAGACTTGTGCCAAGGAAGCAGCTTAAAGGGAGCTGACAATGAGAATATTGTTCTTCTCTTCTGTTTTTCATCCAGTTTGTTGTTTCTTGTTTCACTTCTATGAGATCACTCCCCCCCCCCCCCTCTGTGAGTGTGAAAGTGTGTCATCCAGCCACCTTTGTAATTGTGCTGGTACAAGGTGTTTGCAGAGCGAGAAGGTTGATGGGCTGATAACATGCCTGGCTTTAGGGGTGGAAAGACATTTCCATTCTGAGCAGCTGCCGGCTCACAATAGCATCGCACTTGCTTCCCTTGTATCTATCACCTCTCCCGCTTCCATTCTGTCTCACATACCTCATATTGCACTTAGCCACAGTCCCCCCTCCCTCGCCTTTTCTGCTCCTCTTTTCTGTGTCTTGTAAATGGAGAAACACATCAGGGATCCCTGTTGTTATGAGCTCTATCTTTCCTCGGCTGCTGTTTGTCGTTCCGTTCCCACTCACTTTTTGCCCTCCGCCTCTTCTCTGGCGTGTCTGGCGAGGTGTGCACCAGTGGTGTGGCAGCCGGGCAGCTTTCTTAGTTTTCCGTTTGATGCATCGCGGCACATTTCACTGGAACAAGCCAGTGCTTCCTGGGAGCAGCACTCACGCCTCATGTCAGCCCTCCTTCTTTCGCCTTGCACTCCCCACTTTCACTCATTACCCTTTTTCCTCTTTCTGCTCTCCCCTGTGCCCCTCCTTCGCTTTCAGCCTATTCTGCTGGAAAGATAGGGAAATTGTACATTCAGACGTTCACACACACACACACACACACACACACACACATATACACACACACTATCTCACATATGCAGACGCACAGCGCTGACAAGTGCAGCCTTTCCAGTCATACGCCACACCACTACGATTTCCTCACATTCTCATGTGGCTTGACTGCAAAAGGAATTGTGTACATGCATGCACACACACGCATAAACACAAACACCCACACAATCTCACAGTCACATTCCGGCCCTTTATCCCTTCTTGGTAATCTGTTTACGGAGTGCTGGGCCCATTTGAGGGAGAATTTAATTGAAACCGGGGCTAATCTGATGATGGCACGGAGCGGCAGAGCCCTCAGCCCTGCATCACCTCCAGTAAGGTTGCACCTTGTAGTCCTCACACTCAATACCTTGGTACTTCATTTCATGCCTCACGGTTCAATGCGGCGCTGCCCGCTCATACATGCCACATTGATTGTTAATCCGGCATTTGATATGCACTGCGCTCACTCAATTCTGATCTTGTTTTTCTTGTTTGTGTCCTCCCTCCTCCTCTTTACTCCCCACCATTTACCAACGCTTCCCTTGTCTTTCTCCTCATGCAGGATGGATATTACTCCCACCGGCCGAAGGAGAAAAGTCGAGTGGACAGCAACAACGAGAACTCTGTGCCCAAAGACTTTGAGAACATAGACAATAGTAACTTTGGCGCGCGCTCGCAGCCGCACCGGCAGTCGGTGGGGGCCACCAGCAGCAAGCAGCAGCGGGAGCACCTGCAGGAGAAGGCCCACGCCCAGCAGCAGGCCTGGCGGGACAGTTCCCCGAGTCTGGGCCGCAGCTCAAACGAAGTGCTGCCCGTAGGCCAACAGCCGCTGGCGCTGGGCAAAAACACCTCCTACCCAGGCGGTCAGGGCGTTGCAGGAGTGTCGCGGCAGCACTACCGTGCCTCACAGGCCCAGCAGACCCAGTCACAGCACAGACATCAGCACCCCCACAGGAGGCAGGCGACGGCCGCGCCGCTGGAAGTGACCTATGACCAGCCACCCAAGTGCGAGATCAGTGGGAAGGAAGCCATTTCAGCTCTGTCCAGAGCCAAGAGCAAGGAGTGCCGGCAACAGATCGCTGAGGTGTACTGCAGACACAAGGAAGGGCAGTTAATGCCAGAGAAGGTCATTCGCTACTGCCCCCTCGAAGGTGAGTAAAAAATCACTGTAATTCATTTAAATAATTATTGGAGTTTTAGTTAATACAAATGTACTTTGTATTCTGTGCAAGAAATGTCTCACAGACCGGCTCGATATCTTTCAAACTTCCCAGTGTGAGGATATCTGATTGTTGTGTTTCTGTGCTATGTAAGATGCCACACAGATAGAAAACTGGTTTCAATTATTGTGTATTTCTCTGTGATTGAATTTTCATGACTAAATAAGCAAAATGTAGAGTTAAAATTCAGAAAATTGACCTGAGTTAATATTTATTGAAAATGTAACACTCAGAAACGAAGGTCAACTACTGAGTTTTTCAAATAGAAGGTCCCACTCAGCTGTGTGACACTAAGGCCCTCTCCTTCTTCAGCCAAGCGAGTGTATAAATAACGTTAGTGTGAAAATGTCTTACATGTGTTCATATTTGAATACATAAGGAACAATGCTGGAATTATTTGTGGTGGCTGGGAAAAAAATCCATATTGTGCATCCTTCATAAAAATTCTAATTTTGATTCAAATGTTGCTGAACTGAGCCCTGCACCCTTTTAATCAGTGAGAAATGCAAGTATGAAGAACAGAAGTACAGAAATTTTTGATGTGAAATTACAAAAACTATTCAATTCAAAAAATTCAAAATTCAAATTCAAACAATTCAAAACTATTTGGAAGAAAGGTTTAGGCTCCTCTAGGACCCAGTTTCTCATAATAAGAATCTAGTTGAGAAAGTAGGTCTTTAGGGCCTTTACACCATTTGATGAACACACAGTTTGATTTTTTTTAAACTGTGCTATACATAAATAAAAAAAAAGACTATTTGGTTCAGTCAACAAAATGATTGTTAATGACTGATTTAGCTCAGTGGATGAAGAAAGAAGCAAACACTGATTGGAGGTTGTATTTAAGGCTGGGTGATATGGCCTTTAAATAATGTCACAAGATTTTTAGGCTATTCCACGATATACAATATGTGGACCCAGGGCCGTAACCAGGATTGAAAAATTAGTGAGGTCCAACCACCAACATGTTCAGTAAAGTGATCGCAGGTTACTTCATACTAGTCTAGAGGAAAAGACACCCCTTTTACCAGTTTTTGCACAAACCATACCAAAATGTCACCTACAAAAATAAGTACACTAAAGGACATGTTGCCAAAAAAAATTATTTTATTTGGCACAATGTGCATAGAATACTTTGTTCCGTCAGTCAGTCAGTCCGTCCTGTTGTTCCAATCCTGCTGTTTCCTCTGCTCATTCTCCCCGTCTCTGTCATTTTCACACGGCCTGCTTTTTTTTTAAACAAATGAATCCAATGTACTCTGTGGAAGTTTCTTTCTTTTTGACATTTTTCACCCTTTTTTCTTTTTTTCTGTAGGGGGCAATCAAAGAGGTTTATTAGACCTTACTGATTATATAGAGCTAACATTATATGGCCTATGAGAGAGAGACTATTCTCATGATCACTCATTATCTTATTATTTATATGCATCAAAATCAATTTTTATTTCAATCTTTGATACTCTCAGGCTCTGATAATCCCACAAAAAAAAAAATCAATTTTGCATTTATGGAATAGAAAATAATTCACTTTTTGTTTTTTGTTTGAAGTAAAAATCAAGTTCTAATCACAAAAACTGGCATTTAAGGGGTTAAAATTTTGAAACTGAATGAATATTTGCTATGTATGGTGAGAGCTGAAGTTACTAATAGTGTTCATAAAAAAAATAGGAATTACACATTAATACATAATATTTATATTACAATCTTTATTGATGAGTATTTTTTACCCTTAGGGACACAGGTGTTGTACTTTTTTAAGGGATGCACGAGGGTTAAATGATCATTTGGGGCTTTTATTTTGCCGTGGTGGTGCACAGCGATCAATTACATGTAGCGGAAACGCTGCTTATCTTCCCATAACTTGACACCGTCAGCAAACTCTAGGGTCTGGGCCGTGACCGTCCACAATACTTTTTGCCGACCGGGGTGGTTTTAGTTTTACCGTCATTCTCTCGTCCACTTGAATGTCACCCGGTCTGACTGCCGTCTGCCGGACTCCATCCGAACGCTCCTCATTCTAAATTAATACGTCACTTACTGTGTCGACTCGGACCGAAAATAGTGGATCAATACATGCATGTTTACACTGTTGAATCACGTCGATCATCGGCTTAACTTGTTCTGCTTGTAGGCTAGGCAGTATAATATTTAAAAGCTCTTACTCACCTGTCAACTGTCAGTGTCGTCTGACGTGTCAACTGAAAATTTCCCGCGCCTTCTGCACATCGATAACTTCCTGTGGTTTCAAAATAAAAGCTGTCCGGTGGCACGGTGTGTTATGCTGTTTGGACCTCTTCTTTTTTTTCTCAGAAATTTTTACCGAGGTCCGGACCTCGGTGACCTCATAGCTGGCTACGGCCCTGTGTGGACCTACTGTGGAGCAAGGCCAAAGTGAGGCCGGCCTGACTCTGTCAGGTGGTGTCTCACTGACCCCAGCCAGCCCATGACGAGCCTCCTGTCTCTCCCACAAACAAGCGAGTGTGTTGAGACTCAGCTCATGTGTGTGCGGGAGAGCAGAGAAAGAGTTTTCTTTATGTTCAGCTCTCAGTACTTTTGTAGCT
>JAJHUR010128975.1:3223-27267 GCA_027495735.1 Lutjanus campechanus | reverse complement strand
ACTTGAGATCGTGACTGGGATTAAAATAACTACGTAAGATATATATCACGTGACAGAAGTGACATCACTCATGTGACCAAAGTGACAAGAAGTCACAAAACTTTAAATGACTCCATGTTTACTTTTGGTTTCATACAGAACTCAAACCCCAGCCTCCTGATTCAAAGTCTTGTGTTTGTTACAGTCATCTATCCACCCCACTTCCTCCATATGCAGACTTTCTTGCTCTTTATACCTCTGGAGTGGACACCAAGGCAGATGAGGAAGTCTCTGCCAGACAGATAAGACCTAAAGCAATCTAAAACTGAGTGAGACAGGCCCACACACTTGTAATCTATTAATAAGGATATCATGATCGATTGTATCAAAAGCAGCACTTAAATCAAACAGTCTCACTCTCAAGTCCTTTACAACTTTAACTAGCGCTGTCTCAATGCTGTGGTGCACACAAAAGCCAGAATTAAACTTATCAAATATACAGCTGAAATAATCATTTAGCTGTTCGAATATTCATTACTCAAGACTTTCAATTAAAAAAATGTTTGAAATCGGACTAAACTTGTTTAACACTACAATATCCAGGTTACCTTTTTTAGGAGAGGTTTCACAGTAGCAGTTTTAATTGCAATGAGGAAAACAGCAGTCAACAGGGAGTGATTTGCAATTGTTAGCTCTTCGTCCTCCAAATAGTTAAACAGTCTTTAAAAAAAGTGGTGGGAATTTCTTTATCAGCAGCAGCAAAATCATTCATAGCAATCTGAGGCAGAGGGGTCTTGTCCAAATTCAGGGGGTTTAGATCCAACCTGACTTTTGCTACCTTGTCTCAGAAAAATGCTGCAGACTCTTCACATTTCTATGCTGATGTGATGAACAAGTGACTTTTAGGAGCTGGATTCATGAGGATGTCAATAGTTCAGAAAAGCATTCTGGGATAATTGTGATTTCTAGAAATCAGCTCTGAGAAATGAGCTCGTCTTGCATTCTCAATCTCTCAGTCTTGCTTTGTTGAAGATAGTAAAGTGTTCTTTAAAAATCTCAAAACTTTCTCCACTGGCGCTCCCAAGTTCTCCATGGCAGTCTCATGGCAGTCTCATGGTGGCCTCTGTTTAGACTTAATCTTCTTAAGATTGGTGCGTTAACCAGTTAACTGGCTTTGCTAATGATGCTAGCTCACTTAAGTTAATCACCATGGTAACTTATGCTTCGCCTCTAACATGCTCTGCAGGTTTGGTTCAGTGGACAACATGCATCACCCTCACTAAAGCTGGACAAATGGAGTTGTTATAAAATATTAAAATCTCATTTACATTAATTTGAGATTCAAGAGCGCAGTGACATCAGTAAAATAAGTTTGCTTTAGAACATAGCAGGAAGCTAGCTGATAGTAGGTTTTCAGTAATGACATTCAGAGTATAAAATTGGGCTGCTGACACACTTGAATTATGTGATGCTGCCCATGTTGCACACATTTTGTGAATGTTTGTTTGGAGTGCTTTTCAAAGTGCGGCCCACAGGCCAATGGGGGCTAAACATTTGACATGACAGGAAATACATGCATTATATTTTAATCATTCTTTTTCTGTGCTTTCCCTTTCAAATGCCTTCATTTAATACTCTGCCATTTGGTCAACCTGCCCCTTAAAAGGTATCTGTCAGATTAGGAACATAGACATAGAATATATTAGATGCAGCTTCCGGGTCTGAAAAGTGAAGCCAATGTAAAGTGCCTTAATCCTGAACTCTTATTAATGTCCAACAGGGGATGACTCCACTGGTGACTAAAAGAAATCAAATTTTATGTACCCTTATGGCAAAATGACCCAATTTCTCGCCTGATTTATGACTTCAGTGAACAGCTTCCTAATGAGTTTATGGTCTCAGTTGGTAGTCTCATTACATAATTAATTACATCAATTATTGGCTTGTTAGCTTGTGTTTTGCTAACATTAGCTAACTTAAGATGGGACTTAATATATGTTGCTTTTACGGGTCGTACACATTGTATGATCTGTAAAAGCAGCATCATACACAATGTTTTTGTTGTCAACATGTTCAGGCCTAGCATAGAGCACATCTAAATACAGGAAACAAGAAAGGTTCAAGGTTCTGCTGAGTATATCAAGCTTGTTCAACTGTTATTGTAGAACAGAACAAAAAGGGGCAGAAGTCAACTGTAGTACACCCTAAAAAACTATTAAAATGGAAAGTACTTTGACTACTCTTTTTTACTTTTACTTGAGTAGATTTGTCAAATGGTAATTTTCACTTTGACTTGAGACTTGAGACTTTGACTTGATTTTTGAAAGGAAACATTTGATGACTACCGAAAATATAACTCTTCTTTTCATAAGTAGGCAAAATATGAGACAGATGCACAAACATAAACAAAAACATCCAGTCTCCAAGCAGTAAAGAAATCCCCCTGTTACCTCCTCTGCTTCTTCAAGTGTTGAGGATAAAAGAAACAAAAGAAAAAACAAAAAAACACCACAAAAGCTGACCTTTGGATATTTTGTCAGCCAAACATGGTGATAATTATAAAGAAAGTCTTCATCTGCTAGTAGTCAGGTTCACATTCTGCAGGGATATGGAAGATGAGATGAGCATGTAAAGGTTCATTCAAGGTTTTTACAATTTTGAAAGTGTCAAATCTGTAATACAAGAAAGATTGTGACCAGGCAGCCGTCATTGGGTTTCCAGTTTCCAATAAAGCTTCCGAAAACTCAGATCAATCTGTATGACTAAGTACTGTTTAGTTTTAATGTGACAATGACTGCCATCTGGCAAGCTGCCATAATTTTGTGCTGAACAGATGAGCCAAACGCACGTACTGCCCAAGTTGCAAGGCATCAGCCACCAGCTCTATGCACTCGTCGGTACTGCGCATGCTCTGCTTGTTAAAATACATAATGCCAGACTTGAGGCTTCAAAACGGTAGTCTACAAATCAATAGCTGACAGCACAGTTGGTTCACACTTGGTACACACAATGCCATCATAAGACCAATCGCAAAGTCAACAACAAGTTCATGGGTTTTCATATACTGACTCCCTAAATTGTCACTTAGTTATCAAAACCTTGCTAAACCCTGCTACACATAATAGTTGGTTGCCTATGCAATAGTCATGTGCCACTGTTGTAATCAAAGTCTTTTCACTCAGGACACGTCCGTCTGTCAGATATGGGTCTGGCTGTTGAACTCAAACCAGGAAAAGACACAACACATGGATATGCTGGAACTCCAGGTAAATGAACAAATCCAGAATTTTAAGATAAAGTTAAGACTGGCCGAGTGGAGAGGAAATGCTAACATCAATGTTATTGTGTAATCAAGGCCATGTTTCTCTAAGTGGGATGTTCTGTGTGTGAAACCATGTTGTCTATGATTACACAGGCTTCATGGCTCCAGAGCTGCTCCAAAAGAAGCAATACAATTACTCAGTGGACTATTTTACACTGGGAGTCACCCTGTTTGAGATGATCGCTGCCAAAGGGCCCTTCAGAGTACGAGGAGAAAAGGTACTGAACCTGTGTTGAACACACACATCAGCTGACTTTTGTTTGCAAAAATATCTTCAATTCACTTGTTCGCTTTTGTCCAGTGTCGATCCTCTGTCGCCAAATCAAACATACAAGGTGTCTCCTTTCTTCAGGTTGAGGCTGAGGAGGTGACTCGCAGAATCTTGAATGATCCGGCTACATATACACCAAACTTCAGTAAAGAGTGCAAGGATCTTTGTGAGGGCCTGTTGATGAAGGACCCAGAGAAACGCCTCGGGTTCAAAAATAATGATTGCGAGGAACTCAAGAATCAGCCCTTCTTCAAGGAGATTAACTGGGGCCGTCTGGAAGCAGGTGGGTGACGTCTATTAAATCATCCACACGCAAAAATACGTCAGTTGAAGCACTTCTACACAAATGATTCAAGCAGCAAAAGCATATTTGCCATATGCCATACTTCAATTTGATTATGTCCTCTGTGTTTCATCTAAAGGTATGCTAGATCCACCGTTCGTCCCTGATCCTAAGATGGTCTATGCCAAAAATATCGATGATGTGGGCGCCTTCAGCACAATCAAAGGTGTGGTCCTGGATAACAAGGACACCGAGTTCTACAATGACTTTGCTTCTGGCAAAATCCCAATCCCCTGGCAGGAGGAGATAATCGAGACGGGTGTGTTTGGAGAGCTGAATATCTGGGGAGAGAACGGCAAGCTGCCCAACGACCTCGACCCAAACTATGTGGAAGCCAAAGGTGGAGGATGTGTGCTCCTCTGAATAGCCACAGATGGAAAATTGAAATTAAACACATCTAGATTTGGTACATGCTCATTTGGTGCCACTTACCTCTAATCTGTATTATCTGTAATTTGTAAGATAATCAGTTACTGTTGTAATAAAATAATTTTATTTGTGTATTTACATATTAATATACGTACGTTGTAAAAAAAAAAAATGCATGTTTTTCTCATTAACTTAAAGTGAACAAGGTCTATTTATTCACATAAAATTTATAGCATTTATTTTTAGAACACTTCAGAACTTATGAAGGCGAGTTCTTCTAACTCGAAGTCTTTTGATTTGAAATGATAAGTTGTGAAAGAAACATGATCAGCATATCAGCAGACTTCTCAGGATATTTGAGAGTTAAAACCTTTCTGAGACCTTTATTTTTTATAGTTTGAAGAAAACTTGCTGTGTGTCTCTGATACACTTTTCACAATGATGAAAACACTGCAAACAGTGATGATGTTTCTGCAAGTTTTTTTGTGTAAGAAGAACTAACTTTTCAAACTGAGAAAATGTAAAAGGAAATTTATAATGTTGGTCACTGTGACTTTTGAGTTGTTAGTTCAACTTAATATATTAAACTTATTGAACATATTTTCTCAAGTACAACTGAATTAATATCAGTTGACTAGAAAAGTTAATCTGTTTTTAATCATTAAAAAATTACCTCTCTGTCTTTTCAAATTGAGTTGACTTCAAATTTTAGGGCAGCCTGGACCCTAACTTTATTAGTTAAAATAAATAATTTCTTAAATAATTTATCTTTACAGTGTATTATTATGTATTTACAGATTACTGTAATATTTAGTGTTACTGTAAAAGTGGCATCATGGTAAAACATCATATAGTTGAATTATTGTTACAAAAATGTAAATATGGCTGCACTAATAATGACAGCTGTAATCTTACTGCATATATCTGTATTTTTATTTAGTAATTGCAGATAAGTTAAATAAAAAATATTTTGTATAGAAACCACATGCAGTGTTTATATAATATAAATGATATGGACCAAAGAAAAGTTGCTATATGACATTGTAATATTACATCATTATTCTTTGTTTATTTATGATCTAAAAAATAGTATTGAAGTTATCATTATGGCAAATATTGTAGATAAAGAATTTAAAGCAATCAATAAAATCTTGCAAAGCACAAATATGTGTTGAGTTCCCTTTCCATGTCTTCACTGTCCACATCTTTGTCCTCACTTTAAAAGGCGCAACTGTCCAAACCAAAATAACTGAGGCACTGCTTTCAAGTTATGTTGCAAAGAGTAAATGACTGTGAAATGTGAAATATGCAGTTAAAAATGCAAATACACACGGTACTGAATCTATAGTATATAAAATCTGACAATAGCAATCAACTGTGAACTTCAGTTAAGACAGCAAGGATTTTATATCAGGTGTGTCTCTCATCTCATCACATCACAGTTGTTTTATTGTTTCTAAATCTCTTTATTAGTATATGATATATGAAGTGCTCTGCAAATAAAGCTTTAAAACGCTTTCAAGAATTGAGGTTATTCCAGAGTACTGCTATAGATTCTGCTTCAATTTTATAAATTATTTGAACTTTGGGGGCATTGAAAAGAACACAAAAATGTGAGTTTCAGCGAAAATTACACTAAAATAAACTTGAAACTGGGTTTTGTTACTATTACCACACTGAAAATCTTTCAGTTCAGTGAATTTTCAACTGCTGAGCAACAGTGACAACTTTTGCATTCAGCAGGGCTTCCCAAACTTTTTCATAACAAAGTCCCCGACAATAGATGCACATGAGAGAGTATTTTGGCCGAAGGAATCTTTTCTAAGTAATATTAGTAATTTATTTATTTATTTGTTGGTTTGTTTGTTTGTTTGTTTAGGATTAAAGTAAATTAAATCTTCAGTCAATCAATTATCAAATTGGTAACACTATAAATTACAATAAATCAAAATGATTGTTACATCTTTTAAAAACTGTTAAATAAAAAATTATCATGTTATACTCTTCCTTTTACTGGCCGCCCCCTATAACCCACTCAAGGACCATTGTTGGTCCCTGCACACCAATTTGAAAGCCACTGGCATACAGTATATCACTTTATCACACTTTGTATATCACACCACTATTATATTCTATATAAAAGTGATGAGGTTGCTTTCTCTCTGATGCTCTAACAATACTACTGATTTCAGTAGAACTGAAATCACCACTGTATCTGTATCGTAATTGGCTCAGTGTTTCACTCATTCATTTTATATTTAACATCAAGAAATCACTGAGGGAATGCCCTAACTTATAATGAGTTAAAACAGAATAAATATAACAATTAAAAACAAGACAACAACCAAAACAGAGGGAAACAGTTTGTAATCATGTTTTTTTTAAATTGACCAGTAGGTATTAATCTTAAACTCTGCTCAAACGAGTCAAATAATGACTTGGACCAGTTTAATTATGAGGTGATATCATATACTGTTACAGATCTAAACAACCTTTTCATTCAGGATACAATGATGAGTAGAATAACTGTCGCTGGTGATAAATCTCAGGGCGGAGTGATGAACTGAATCTAGGAGTTTAAGGGTGGAGGTTACAGTTTGAGTAAATTATTAAACCACGGCAGATTTCAGATGTAACTTTAAAAGTTAATCTTAAATTAACACTCAGAGCAATTTAGCAGTAAAGGTGAATGTGGGATTACATGTAATTACACAGCTGTCACTTGAATCAGTTACACTGTAAGGATGTGAATCTGAAGAGCGGCCATTTTACTCAACAAATTTAACAAACAGCCCTGCTCTAAATTACTGCCAGCAGCAGTTATTTTCCACCTCGAAGTTTCTGCTAAAAAGTATTTCTGACAAAGTAATAATGTGATGTCATCATCCCATTATCATTATCTGTGACTTCAGATTTTTAAGAAGTAGGTCTACTGCACATGCACTAAGGTTTTTGATCTGTAAACTGAATTATATCACTGTACTGTGATCAAACATACTGGTGTTAATTTGTCATTTGTCGATGGCATGATTCCCGATGATAAAAGTCATTGGGATTCATGCAGTGAATACGAAATTTCATGGCAATTCATCCAATAGGTGTTAAGATATTTATGTGTGAACCAAAAACGTGGAGCAGCCGGCAGACAGGCATCGCCACGTGCCAAACCATTCTTGTAACTCAGATTAAATCTTGTATTACACCAGCAGATCACTACCTGATGGTCCGCCATCCAAATCAATGATTTTTTCAAGCTTCTCTGTGTATATGTGTGTGTTTGACAGAGACACACAGAGCTGTAATCTTTATTATCGATCATACTGATTTATAAGACCGCATTGAAGCAGTGACTTCACCGAAACTCTTATTACACAGAGTACACAAATACTGACTGTTCAGAGTTATACAAACATGACATTATTTAAACAGCTTTAACTGAGAGCACATTACTGAGCCCACGCGTGAATCATGATCTAAATTTAGCTCAGTGGAGAACTCCACAAAGGTTTGTTCAATTTTATAATGTTTTAATCATAAAAGTCATCACTTCATTTCCTGATCAATATCATTTTGTACCTGACTGCAGTTATTGTTGCTGATGTTGTGCAGCGTCATGGTTACATGGTCAGTCACATCATTGCACGGGCTGCTCACTTCCTCCACATAAGATTTCCTACAAACAGATTTAAGTTAAAATTTTAAGATTTAAAATGTTGAAGTGTTTCTGAGCTTAGAAAAAAAACATACAAAGTATTCGATATGACTGCTGTATACACACACATAACTGTAAGAAAAATGTCAGCCATGATTTTTTTTAAAATCAGTGTAACATTAACAGCATTTTACATAAACATTCAAGGGAACGGTTGACTGTTCATCTGCAAACACTGACTTCAAAATCACAAACAAGGCAGATTAACACAAATAATAATACATCACATTTTTCTGTCGAATGGGACAAGATCGCTCTTTTTTTTTTTTTTTAGATCTAATACTTTTGTGAAAATACAGAAGATATTCACACTCTGAGAAATCACAGCACATAACGATATTAACATCAAATATTATTAAATTATTAAATTGTAATAATTCTTTAAAGCAGTTTAGAATCTTTCCACTAAACCTTCATCTGCTATACTACTATTGTCTGCTAAGATATAAAGTCACTCATTAACTTAATGTCAATGTCAAATCAAATCACTGAGACTGGTCCGCACCATCAAGGATTAATTTTTAAACCTGATTAAATTGTGCTTTAACTTTAAATTATGTTGCACCAAACTTTCAAACAAGCCTAAGAAAGATGGAAATGAAACCTCTCTTTAAACCTCAGATTAGTTCCTGCTCTAAATCTAGATTGAATTTAATTTTGTTGCACCAAAACTTTAAATACCGGTTTAAAAATAAGATCCAGAATTAACTTTGAATTTACACTCGAGGAGGCTTAATTTTTAAAATAGCTCAACCTAGTTGAGTTTCGTGATGTGTCTCTTCTTTTTTTTCACTCCAGTTGATAATTTGGCCAACAAAGTTTTCTCAAAGGAGGAGAAATTCGAGCTCCTCTGCCGAGCCACCATGAGGAGGCTAAATAGGCCAACTAACCGCTTAGTTAGTTGTTTTAAGGAACAAATTATTTTATTTTATTTATTTTAATATGGGCAAGCAAACATCTCCATACTGACCAAATTTAAATTTTATGATGATTATAATTTTGGTTTTCACCACTAAACTTGGATTTGCTAAACTGAGATTAGTTTTTAATTGTGCAGAGCTCTGCTTATTTTAAAATCTGGTTTTACTGACTTTAAACTTACTTTTGCTAAACTTTGATGAGCACTAATCTTAGATTAAACTACTCTTTGTTGGTGCAACACAGTCTGAAAGACCTAAGATCATCCTAGTCACAATAAAACATTTACTTGCTTTTAGTTAAGTAGTCTGATGTGCCTTTAATGTCAGTGACTTCTAGTCACATCTGGTGTCAGAGGCTGAAAACCCAAAAACTACTTCAGGTTTGTTTTAAGTGAACTTTCCCTTTAAACCAGGAGGTCAACGCGGACACAACTGAATAAATACTTCAGCTGACTGAAGGGCAAGGGAATAAAATATTAACAGGTGAAAGATTATGAGTTAAAGCCTGAATGTCTATTCAATACTGTAAGTATATGGCAGTACTTTGAACTGTGCTTCTGATTACTGGCCGGCAAAAGAGAATTCACATTTGATAAGATACAGACTATAAACAGACAAGAGTTTGAAGCTTCTCATAAACAAAGAATTGCTTGACTTAAACAAAGGGTAACCATCACTGTTTACTTTTAAAAGTCACCTGCGCAGAGTATTGCAGAAGTTTATGCAGTTATTTAAATGTATACACATCAGCACTAAATCTTGCTTTTTGCACACTTCCATGTGTCAATGTATAGAGAAAACCACTTCATTATAAGGGTGTGTTAGAACAGCCTGGTCTTTGACCAACTTCTCTTAGGTGACAGCACTGTATTATGTCAACACAACATTGCCAAAGAACAGACATCAGTGTTGAATCTATAAGCTCTGGCAAAAAAAAAAAGGATTTCCAAAGAGCAAGAATTTCAACGCATCTTTTGTTCAGCTGCAGACTCGTTAATGCTTAACCACTGCTAAAATAGACACTTTCTGCCTTCAATAAATCACCCACCAACAGTGTTTGCTCTGCCCTCTATTCACTATTTCTACATCAGTATTTGCTTATGGAACTCAAAATGACCTCCTTAAAATCACAAGCTACCAATTCCTCTAAAGATGATGGAGACAGAAGATGATGTGAGCATCCAAAAAAAGAAGAATGATACCCACAGAGTAAAACCTAAGAACGTGACTTTATACTTTATTCACCTCAACACTAAACATCTCTTTAATTGGTTTATTTTGCATGTAGTTATAATAAATGTTGCAATTAAAGTTGTCCTGACAGACTTCTTAAAACACCACTACTGAAGAAAACAACTTATTGTAATATTGTCTGCTGAAGAAGCTTCAAAGCAATCAGTGCCAAATTATCCCAGTCATTTAAACTCTTGGCACATGGACTTAAAGCTGTGATAACTGTTTTACAGGAGATTATCTCTACCTGCCTCCAGTGCTAATCAAAAGAGAGAAAAAAAAGCTGGTTGTATACTTACATTTCTATGGTAACATGCCAGGCACGTGAAATGTCATCAATTTTGGGCGGGAATAGCAGACTTAATGTAGCTACAGCCAACAAATCAATGTTCAAATTAGTCCAGGTTTGAGGGCATGAGAAAAAAAATCCTGAGTCAGTTCTCACACTCCCAAAATGTATATCAGATACAGAAGTGGCGAATAGAGCTCCTCACAGAGGCAATATCTATTACTTTTGCTAATTATTAATAGAAAATTACTTTCAAGATGAAAGAGATCCTTGAGATTATAGCACTTTTCCTAGGTTTTGCAGGCTGGATAATGATTTTCATATCACTAGAAGATCAGTATTGGAAAGAATCCACCACAGATGGCAGCGTAATTACAACCTCCACAATCTATGAGAACCTCTGGATGTCTTGTGCAAGTGATTCAACGGGAATCTACAACTGTCGTGACTTTCCATCCCTTTTTGCTCTCCCAGGTAAGAAGAATTAATTGTCTAATAGCCTGTTTGTGATCACAGACATGTACATTAGAAGATTCCCAGGAAAGGCACTTAATTTGTATTTGCTCTTTTAAAAAAGGAAATTGTGACTATTACTGGTAATTAATAACAATCTGCTGTGCTTCTATTAATGTTTTTCACATTATCATTTATGCTTAGAGTTTTTCTGTTGATTCAGCTTTATGTAATAGCTGAGTATGCATTTTCTAATCTACGTCATACTGAGAGAAATACAGCTTTATATTCTTTGAGTGATTGAGGCACATACCTTTCTTCTTAAAGAGTATAAATTATCATGAACTATACATACAGAATCAGACAGCCCACTATTTACAAAAGGAAAATGATGTACATTCAGTATATAATGCAGTGTCTGGACTGTAATCTACAGGGGTTTGGCAGCAAGAGCTGTGCAATCCAATACAATAGCATGGTAAAGTTTGCTTGTAAAGGAATTTTGTTGAGGTTCTATAACAAGAGTTCAAATCCATTGTATGGACATTTCTAAAGACTTAGATTGTACTTGATTACACTATATGTTAGGTGTACACAGTCTCAGTAAAAGGACATAGCCTCATAAACCTTCCAAAGATTATTATTATAGGTCTATACCTTTATCATTACAATGTATATTTGCTTCTTTCCCACTGTGTCTATTGAATTGAATGCAGTGCATGTTGGACATTCACTGAGCACTGACATTTTATGCTGTGCAATCCAATACAACAGCTCAGTAAAATTAACTGGTAAAGGTTACCTTTGTTGAGGCTATATAAAGAAGAGTTCAAATGCACTTTATGGACATTTAAGACATAGATTGCACTGGAAGATATTGTATTTTACATGTACAATAAAATGAAATGGCCTCATAAACCTGACAAACATTATTATAGGGCTTATCATTGCATTGTCCGGGTGCTTCTTTTTCCACTGTTTCCACTGAATTTAATGAAATGTATGTTGGACATCCACTGAGCACTGCCATTTTACACGTGGTAATTGCATGCTGTATTTCATAAGAAGTTAAGTCAAGTTGCTCTCAGCTCTTGTGAAGTGTTACTTCTTGTCGAGCCCGTTAAGTCCAGTAGAAATCTACCAAAACCATAAATGTCCACAAAGTCGACATTGACTTCAAGCAGCTGCATCAAATGGTTCTTAGCTCTTGTGAAATGGTACTTCTAAAAATATAATGTATTCCAGTAGAAAAATACTAAAATTACATAATTAGCAATGTCCACAATGTTGACACCGGCTTAAAGCAGTTAAGTAAAATGGTTCTTAGTTCTTGTGAAGTGGAATTTCATTTTTGTTGAGAACATATACTGCTAAAATATAACATATTCCAATAGAAAACCACCAAGACTATGTCCTTGGAAATATCCACAAAGATGACGATGACTTATAGCAGTTGAGTAAAGTCAAATTTTGAGTTAAATGGTTCTTGTGTTTATGTTTAAACCATTTTTAATAGAATGAGCAAAATGTTTTTTTGCATTTTTGTGTAGCCAAAAGGCTTCAGTGGTTCTTCACCACCTCATGATAAAGGCCTGAAAGCGCGCTGCGTTTGTTAAACTGATGAAGACAAGTCTTCTGAGCTCAGTTGACAGACAAGCAAACAGGTTTATCTGAGGGACAGCACACCTGCTCATCTGCGGGATGGTATGCAGTGATGCACCTTCACCCCTAAAGGCCACAAACTTTACCATCATCCCTCGGACGCAGGGTGAAGTGAGGAGCCAGAGTCTGAGTTGAATCCCATCAATAACGGTTTGATTATTGACACAGTGTTCAAAGCGAGCGTCAAAAGGTGACAAATAGCTTGAAGTCTATAGACGTTAGTGAGCAGGTTGGAAGGTTGGACTTCACCTCTCGTTTGTCACTTAAGTTGGGTAAACATTTGGAGTCTTTGAAAAGGTTCAATAGAGCTGGGAATAATAGGGGAAATCATAAGTGGGCTATTTGGAATTAATCATTAATTTGCAGTTTTCTGTAGCATCCTAGCTCGGGGGTTGATGGGAATCGGTGTGGCACACTGAAACTTTGGGGCCAACAAATCCACACGTTTGAGCAGGAAGATAGCTCGGAGAGTCAATGTTTGTACAAAGCGTTTCTCTCTCTGGATAACTACACACGGATCAGACAGAAGAAACGAGGAGATATGAATGCGATAGTGGAAGCTTTTGCCTTCTTTCTGGGGTTTCTGGCCTGGCTGATGGTTGGGGTCGCCCTCCCTAATCGATACTGGAAGGTCTCTACAGTGGATGGTAACGTTATCACCACATCAACCATCTATGAAAACCTCTGGATGTCCTGTGCAACTGACTCTACCGGAGTTCACAACTGCCGGGATTTTCCATCTTTGCTCGCACTTAATGGTACGTGGCCAGCACAGAAATTGTTTTATTGGTACTGATGACTACTTGTTTGGCTTAAATGCTCATCCACCCACTCAAGCAATTAGATTATGAAGACTGTGACTTGGAAAACAAGGTTGACTTTTACTCTTCAAGCAACTTGAAAAAAACATTTTAAATAGCTTTTATAACAAACCACTTCACAAAAAAAACAAAACAATACAGAGTAGTTAATCTCCAATTCATAAAGGGGCAACAATTTATTTACAAGAAAACAATTTTGACCGTAAAACATTCACAATCAATTCAGCTGAATCTTACATCACTGGATCAAACGCAACAGTTGAGAAATGGCTGTCCTTATTTGACACCATTTTAATTGATCTTGATGGCATCATAGTGTACCTTTAAAAGCCTATCAGGAGTGTCCTACTGTACTGTCTACAATATGTAGTAAAGAGGAGTAATATAAGATAAGATGAGAGAGGATAATCAAGGACAGTCACAGTTAACCCAGATAAATAGGTACTCAGAAAATAATAAAAACTTTAAACTGCTTTCTAAGCACTAATATCAGTTCCAGTTTGCTGGAGCCTGTTGACTACAATGGGCAAAAGGAGTCAATTTCAATATAAATGTTAGCATTTACCAGACACTGCAACAGACGTGCTGGATAACGCATGAAATCAGATGCTCCGCCCTGATCTTGAGCCTTGAGGTAAAGTGTTCATCGGGCCCTTTTCTCATCACAGGCAATAGCATACTTTCCATTTCACACATACGCATACAGAATATTCCTGTTTTGTAAAGATGTGAGATGAAAAGTAAGAACTGAGAATTCCCTCACTGACATTACAGAGATATATTCAGCTCTGTATTTTGTACAAGCTTCTCCCTCACACCATGTCAGTAGAGTCTGTTAGATGCACTAGATCAGCTCTGGTTCTTGAACTGGTTCTGTTCAAAATTCTGGAGAACTTGATGCTTTCTAGTGAACCAGCCTGTGTATTCACTAGTTTTGAGTGGAGCCATTGTAATCAAGGAAGAGTCATCAATAGAGGGTGTTGCACAATGCATAACAAACTGTAGAATATAACACACCGACTTGGGTTCCCACTGAAAACCGACTATTCTTTTTTTGGTTAGCTGGGAAACAACTTTTCAGGTTTCCAACCAATTCAGGGTTTGTCATTAATCATAGCCAGAGGCCACAAAAAGTTTCTCTGTGGCCACCAAATATTCCATCTAGGCAGCCCCCTTTATCCCCAAACTGTGAGCCTTCGCCAAGACGTCACAGTTCCACAAACATCCAGATTCCTGCAGGCTTTAAGTTCAACATACTTTGAAAACATCGTCATCGTCATTGGCTAACTACCAATATATTAGGCTACCAAAGTCTGGGTTTACTAACTTGGGTTTACAATTTAGGAGTGAATGGAAGCAGGAATTTAAGTGGTTAGAATATAAGGACATAATGCACTGCACTGTGTGCCGCCAATTTCATCAACCAGTCGAGAAGTCTAGCTTGTTTTTCATCGTAAACAATTCCTTCAGGAAACACCACATCACAATTCATGCGAAAAGTGGTTAAAGTTAAGGAAGCCTGTGTTAAGTTGTGAAAAATAGCATTTTCTGTATTGCTTTCATATAAGTTTACATTTCTCCAAAAATGTACTTTGGCCACAAAATTTAAGGGCTCGGGAGCATGAGGGCCTGTGCTTACAAAGATTAGTCTCCCTTCAATTTATTTTTGGTGGAACCAGATCTGGTTCCACATTGGTGAAAAGGGGCTATCATAGAGCCTCTAGGGGACTCACACCAACAATATTCTTATTCTAACAGTGAACGTCCTCTCTGTGGCCAAGGAATGCATTTTTAAAACATGTGATATTTGCTTTTACTAATACAAATATGTACCTGATCTGTTTCAGTGCTCATATTGTAAATACTGATTTCAGTGTATATGGAACATGTTGTTATGAATAGGTGTATTTTTTATGTTTGCACACAGGGTACATTCAGGCCTCCCGGGCACTCATGATCGCTGCCATCGTTTTTGGGACATTCGGGCTCGTGGCAACTCTCGCAGGAATGCAGTGCTCAAAAATAGGAGGAGAAAACTATGTCCTGAAGGGGAGGATCGCTGCAATCGGAGGAGTGTTCTTTTTACTACAGGGTAATAACTTCAGGATGTATGTTATGGACATGTGACAAAAAAAACACAAGGAAATGTCGGAAGTCACTTCAAATGTGTTTGTGCAGAAAGGTCCCTGCAATTTAAACAACTTAAAATGACTTAGGATAATATCGAATCCCAGGGAGGACAGTTGGCTATAGAAATAGAGTCTCTACAAGTTCTTAAACACATGAGACTTGTGAGAAATTGATTTAAGATAGAGTCTCACCTCATCTTAACACTAAATAAATCCAATCACTATGTACAAAAGACAAGCTATCAGAAAATGGGTTACCAGTTCAAAAGGTTATCCTTACTCTAACAAACATGCTGATGCACAAAAGCCTGCCATGACCAAAGACATTAGGACTGTGAGAATAGGTCACACTATGTAAAATACAAAAGATGATGCTGGCAAATGAGAAAAGTCTGCTATATATTTCAGTTTAATTTGAAACGTGATTAATCATCATTACTGTATCTATTTTGATGTTACTGATATAGTATCTGAAAAGATATAACTTGCATCACGTGGTTATAAAGGAGTAATCACTCCTTGCAACAAACTCATTCATGCAGTTATTAGCAGGTACCTTTGCTTCACATGACTGGCCTCATAAATCATTTAATGATAATTGCATGTAATGGCTTGAGCCCTATTAGGTTTTACAGTTTAACTCCTGACTCCTGATCACTTTACTACCTTTAAATACTGTTCAAACCCTGAAAAGCTTTCGGCCTTGTTCATTTTATCTCAGCTTGTAACTGCGTGTGTTGTTTGCATTGAAAAAACATCCCACTTGTCTAAAGTAAACAATGTTTTGCAGGGATTTGCACCATGATTGCTATATCTTGGTATGCAGCCAACATCACACAGCAGTTCTTCGACCAGTTTTATCCAGGGACAAAGTAAGTAAATACAACCTGTGTCAGTATTTCAGCTCAGCAAAAGCTGATTACATAGTAAAATGTATGTTAAATGTTGTTTTACAACAGGTATGAGATTGGAGAGGGCCTGTACATCGGCTGGTCTTCAGCCACACTGGCCATTTGTGGAGGTTCATGCCTGATGTGTGCCTGCAGAATCAACTCACCCAATGAAAAAATGTGAGTATGTGTTACTGAAAAGTTCAGTTGTAATTTACTTGGCACATATCCTCCTGACTGAAAACCATCTTTTGTGTTTTAGGCTGTATCCATACCAACCATCCTCCAGAGGACATGCGCTGTCAACTGTGGGAACGTCTCAGTCTGTCCCAAGCAACTATGGAAGGAATGCGTACGTGTGAGAGGTGTTTGTGTAGGAGAGAAAGCCGGCTGAGTTGGAGTCAGTTCACCACACAGATCGTTTGAAGATGATGTATGAAGTGAATGAAATATGTTTATTGCTCTGAATGCACTATGAGAGGGCAGCATTCACAATGGATAACAAATACAGACTCGTGATCACTGTAGTATATCAGTAACCCTGATTTGGATTCATTGGCTTTATCCAATCTGAACCTTAGTGAGACATTTGATGTATATGAATTTTTCCTGTTTATGCACTGTGGAAATTGCATATATGTACCTTACTAACCTGCTATTGCCCTGTGAAGAGAAACTGCAACGTAATGTTAACTGTGACAGTACGAATGGAGAGCAATTTGAAGTGTTGATCACTGCTCTAATTTAGAATTAGACTGAGGATTACAACAAACATTACATACATGCATTTAACATGTCAGAATATGGTGGGAATCTCAATATAAGACCATTTCTCGCCTTTAATAACCATACCATTACACATAATTATTTTCCTTTCCTTTATTTTAATAACTGCTACATGATGACTTGATTGTATGAAAAAAGTTGTAACGAAGATAATTAATTATTTTACATTATATTAATTCTAAAGCTTTTACAACTAAAAAATCCTCCTGTTTATGTATTTTTAACCTAACTGGGACTAAGAACACATGATAATCAAACATATTTAATCCTCAGATCACTTTAAACTGTTTAACCAAGTTTGTAAAGTTTATAAAGCTCATGATAAGTGTTGTAATCATTTGTTCTACCCAGATAGTACGGTGGCCGACCACATAAGATAGCCTTTAACCTGCCTCAAGTTTTCTGGCCAAGAAAGACGAGAGTTCCACAAAATGTTGAGTGGCTGTGCTACATATTCAGAATAATCCAGTCACCACTGATGTTGTGATTATACACTGGTCCAGTATATAATCAAAGCAGACCTGAGGTTTCACCCAGTTTGATTTTATTTGGACTCTGAACCAGAACACTTGAGTAACAGGACTGAAACAAATGTAACCACAGCTTTTGTAGTTTTGTGGATTTTAATCTTCTTTTGGCACATGTGTTTGTGTATACAATATGCATGTATATTTAAAATGTGATATCATATAGTTTTCTTCTGGGTGATTTTTTTTGTGTTCTTGTGGATTTATTATGTTTTATACACAAATAAATATCATTTTTCAGTGACTGATTGCAATAAACTATGAGAATATTAATGAGAGATTTTCCAACATGTGACTAGAGCTGTTGAGCAATGTGACTCAAAATTATTAGCTAAATAATAATACCATGTCACATGTTCAAATAAAGGAGTTTTGGGTTAAAGAGCTTGTTCCCTCTCCTTCGACTCCTTGAACCAAAAATGCACACAGTTAAGATTTTACTGATGATACAGAGCTGGGGCTAGGTATCAGTACTCAACACCTTTAAGGTAGCAATTGAAATAACGAAGGAGGAAGTAGTATTGAAACCTCTCCAGTCGAACGATACCTGAATTCAATACTTTAAGTACTCAAATCCACAAAAAATGACTATGTAGATGTGCTGCCAGTCACCGCAAACATTTTTCAGAAAGAAAAACCTTTGAAAAAAGCTGCAGAACGATGCACTCCAATGGTATCGGTATCACTCTAAGGGTACTAGTACTGGCACTGGTATCACAGTTTTTTAAAAGATAACCAACCTTCGAGCTCAATGTGTGGCCATAGAGTCATGACAGTGTCCACTCACACATGTTAAGCTGTCAAATTTATTAGCAATTTCAAAAGTGTAACATCTTCCAAGACCAAACAGTCCAGTCCAGCTGCCTTTGACTTACTACTGCTTTAGAGTACTGCATTTAGATTATCTTCATCAGGGAACAGACCATAAGGATTAAGTGCAAAAACATCAGTTGAGTAAATACGCCACCTACTGGCATTGTATGTTGTCACATCCGATACTGAATTTACTCAGGTCTGGGAAACAAGTCTTTACCCAGCATCATCAGCTCCTACAAAGATGAAAAGCATCTCATGACTGGACTGAGTCTAATTTCCTGATGAAAGCAATCTTTTGTAGGAAATGATTTCTTCAAACTGAATTTGAACTCGAAATTCGAACTCGAAATATGAACTGCTTTAAATCAGAATATCAGTTTGTTAAAACAGGAGACAGACAGGGAAAGTAGAGAGTTACCAGGTACAGTGAAGCTGAATGTTTGCAGAAACAAACCAGCCACAATTTTTTTCACTGGCATACACATTTTCCTGGGAAAATATCTAATCTTTAGGTGCTTCATTTGCTAAATTGTCCAGGTTTTGTCCATCAAAGCGCATAAAGTGCCTGCCTTCACTGACGGTGAGGTCCTGAGCTCCTTTAGCGGCATAGAAGTCTCGAGCAGGAGTATTCCAGTTATACACAGACAGCTGCAGCTGCACACACTGCTTCTCTTTACTCACCTGAGCAAACAAAACAGTCTTTTGGGTAATCACATATGACAGCTGATTTCACACAAAGGCTAACAATACTTTCCAAATGCTTAAATTAAAAAAGACCATTTCAGAGTGTTCTTCAGTGGTCAACAAAAGCATCCTTACCTCAGCAAGTTTGGTCAGTAAACCCGTGCCAATGCCATTTCCTGTAAGGGAGATATAATTATAATAAAAACAAACACAAAAACACAAAAAGCCCTAAGCAAGTACACAAAAGTAATTTTATACAATAGTTTCTTTCCAGGCTTTGTTGATAACAATTTAGCAAATATTTTACCTCTGAATTCTGGCATCACATACAGGTCCTCCAAATATACTGACCGTCCCGTCCTTGTAGTGTAAGTGTAAAAGTAAACGGCGTATCCGACAATTGTGAATCCTACAAAACAAAAAGAAACAAACAGTCAAAAAGACAAGCAGGAGGAATAATTAATATAGTGGAATACATGCTCTTATGTCTTGCATGAAAATTGTTAAATTATGTAAAATCTGTGGTAATTAAATTATTGAGAATTTGAACTGACAACTGACAATTTGGAAGGAACTATTCAATTAACAACACCTGACTTTAGTTTTAGCTTTTAAAAGAAATAGATAATCCAAATCTGATGCTGTTGGTTTCTAAGGCAGCACTTGAATGGCCATCATGATTGTTGGATACTTAATGGGCATATCTGAGCAGCAACGCCACAGAACTTTTATTATCTGCATAACTGATACCAACAAGTTTAAAGCCATCTGACAAGGAAGGCTGCAGTGGAAAAGGGCCTTCACCAGCACTTTACCTTCTGTAGATTTTTGCTCCTTGGGTACTTCTGCAACGAGGCATTCAAAGAAGGGATTCTGGCAGAAACCGTCAAGCTCCAGTTCTAACAAGAAAGACGAGACAGATAATTTATCCAAATAATAATTTCATCTTTCCATTAGAAATAAAATGAGTATTAATCAGCACCCAAGTGACAAGACATGTCAAAAACATCAATAGTTTACTTGAGATGCTTGAAGAATAATTAAAAGTTTTTACAACTCATTTCCTCCTTTTATTCATTTGTTTCCTACCTCATAAGACCTTTGCAAAGTCATGTCCTGGATGTTTCTTCTTCTATTCTTTTTCATTGGCACATTACGTTGCCATATGACAAATTACACGGCTGTCACCTGCTGAGGTCTTCAGTCAGCAGGAATTTCAACCATGGAACCATAAAAAGTACTCTAAGTCCTGTACACATCAAAGCAGTTTGTACTGGCTGACTGTTCGCTCATAACACAGCCACAAGTGATAATTCATACAAAACCTCAACTTGCATAACAAATGATAAAGGGAAGTAGGGAAGGTGCAACTAACAATTATTTTCATTATCAATTAATCTGTTGAGGTGACGTCCTCAAAGATATTCAGTTTATTAACACAGAAGACTCAAGAAACCATAAAATATTTATATTTCTATAGCTGAAATATTTGGATTTTTTCTTTTTTATTATTAAAAATTGACTCAAAACAATAAATTCTTTGTCAGATTAGTTGGTGATTAATTTAATGGTTGGTAAATAATCAATTAATTGTTGCAGCTCTAAAGAGAAGAGCAGGAAATGTTAAATAAATAGTAAATGGCTACATTTATATAGCACGTTTATCCAGAGCACTTTACCATGTTTCTACTGCTCATTCACGCACACACTCACACACTGATGGCTGCCTGCTACCACACAGGGTGCTGGCCTGACTGTTAGGAACTATTTGGGGTTTGGTGACTGGCCCAAGGACATTTAAAGATGTGGATCGAACCACCAACCCTGTGATCAATACATAAGGTCTGCCCACCAACACACACTAAAAAACACTGTGTTGTTAACCCATTGTGGCGCACAATACAGCACCACTGCAATACTGGATTAATTTTATCCTGCAGTAATATGGAGAAAACCACTGGGTCAAGTCATGACCAGAATCAGTGTAACACTGGTGCTATATTGGTCGATTTTAGACCCTGTGTTTTTAGTGTGCACAGCCACATTTTGAGAAGTTTCTCAGACAGCTCAGATCCTCTCCTACAAAAGAGTCATATCAAACTGATGTTACTGATTATGGCACTACTGTTGTTATTTACAGGTCAGCTCTGCTTACTCTATGATAACTAATCTCACACTGCACACTGCATTCTTTAAAAAGATGAAAAACCGCTACCACTTCTATTGACTACCAGTGATATATAGACCTTTTTCACAGCAGACACTATTAATACCATAGCAGAAAAAACCAAGGTTTAACCTACTTGTTGTCATAAATAATGGTGGTCAACCCATTCAGTTCAACTAGTTTCTGTGCATTAGGATGTAATTGTGACATATTTAATGTAAGAAGTTTCACATGGGCTTGGTGAAAAAGGTATATTAGCTGTGTCACTTATCTATGGGCCCAACGCATGAGAAAACTTGTTGTAAAACATTATTTCATAATCTGCCTGAAGGAAGATTTTATTTAAGCCCTTTATCCAGTCACACAATGAATAAACATGTAGTTGAGACTGACTAAAGTACTCTTAACAAGAACTGACCATGTTTTGTTTTTGTTTCATTCAGTCTCAGTTTGTAGTTTAATATTGTAATAATAATTTAGATCAGTTCAGACTTTCTCTGTCAGTCATTAAGTGCAAAATTACCTTCATGAGAGATCTTCACTTGGTTGGGCTTTTTTACAAAAACCGCCAACTCCTGAGAAAAGGAAGATTTTAAAAAATGTTATGTGTGAATGTATGGCGCTGGTTATTTGATAAATACTGTACACCAAAGGACATATCAATAAATTTTAACATAACAACATGGTCAGGTGAGTTACATCCAGCGTAGTGAATACGCCATAAGGTGAACCCGTTTTTCATTTCATTTTGTTCCCATATCCGTGGCACTAAATAATTTTAGTTCATTAAAACTATCTGCTGTTGTTGAGAAATAAATAAAACTCCATGTGTCATTCTACAGTTTTTAAAATTAGCGTTAAAATTGGCAATTCCCAACCTAATCATATGTCATTATAGTTTCCTTGATGAAATGTAGACAAAATTCAAGATGTCTGAAGAGAAGAGGAGGAAACTGTGGTCAAGACTCCTTCAAAAGTGCTCTAAATGGATTATAAACACTGCAACATGCAGCTCATGCCCATAAAGGAAGAAGAGGCACATGGGAAACTTTAAGAAACAGTACAAACAGTGGCTGACTTGCAGGTTGAGAATATTTCATTTCATCCTTAGATTTATCTGAAAAATATCAAAAACAGCTAATTGTAGAGATTTACAGCTTTCACTGGACAGCAAAGTTACAAAAAAAGTGTAATCTGAAAAGTAACTAGTAACTAAAGCTTTAAAAGAAATGTTGTGGACTGATACAATATTTGCCTCTGTTGAGAAGTATAAAATTGCATAAAATGGAAAATCTGAGGTAAAACACAAGTACCTCAAATTTGTACTTAAAGTACAATACTTGAGTAAATGGTATTTTGTTTTATTCCACCACTGGCTAATGAATGCAAGGATGAGATATGCTGTGATATTCACAGATGATTGTATTCAATATTTTTGGGCCAATTTTGAGCTGCAGTGCATCTTTTGCAGAATTTAGTATTATTCAAAATGATTAAGGAAGGTTAGGTTAGCATTTTGCTTAATTTCAGTCATCTTTGGCCAGAGTGTGCTTTTTACTTGATGTATAAAACAGTGTTTTACAAATGTTGACCATCTTTATGTTCAACTTTGCTTGGTGCCAATCATTGAAGCTGAAGCATATTTTATGGTCTACATTTACACTAGGGGATACGAATGCACCAACATCTGTCTCAGATGTTTGGGTATATGCATGAATGTCTCTTTGAATAAAAGTGAATTTACAATCAAAACCAGAAGTGTCAGATTTTCATTTTTTTAAATGCACATTTATGGACCATGACAAAAAAGGGGGAAAAAAAGGCTACTTTGGGGACGACTTTTAACACAAAGTCCATAAGGGTGTTGTCTATGCAATAATGTATTAAAAACGTAGTACACAGACAAAGAAAATAAATCATTTTCCTGCCACTTTCTCACATTCACCTTACGGACTTGAAGCAACTTTTAAGAGAGTTAAATAAATAAATAAATAAATAAATAAAGTTAAATAAAGATAAAATAAAATCAATTAACTTCGTTACTCTCACCATTATCATTCTCGATATTTCTTTGCAGTCTTCTTTAGTCGCAGCTCGTACTTTGAAATTCATGTCTGCAGAAGCAACAAAAATAAACTTTCAATGACTAAAGTTCATAATGTTCAGTCTGACACGTCGAATACGACGAACACCCAGCAAAGACTTCCGGTATTGAAATTTTCAAAATAAAAGAAATTCAATTAAAACGTGCCTCTTTTAAAATATGTTCTGGGCTCGTTTGCTAAAACGGATATTTCTGTTATTTATTTTCGTAAATCGTGTTTTTGTGTTCACTCCAAGTTACATCAAACTAACGGGTTTTGGTTAAGAATGGCCTTTACCCCCTGCAAATTAACTCTCAATTTATATATATATTTTTTTATCTTTTTAATTGGTTATTTAAATCAATACATATCTATTAATTTATTGTAACTGTTTGTACTGTAGGCTACATATAGCCCAATACACACATGCTCGCACCTACATGTCCTTGTACGTGCATTCACACACCCATTCACACGAAAGCAGGGAATCCCCTATACATCATCACAATTTTCATTTTCACTGTGGAGAGAGAGAGAGACAGGGAGAGATAAATAAGAGAGGCGTACAGACAGACAGACAGACAGAC
>JAJHUR010128966.1:0-15844 GCA_027495735.1 Lutjanus campechanus | reverse complement strand
GGAACCTTCTTCCATCTGCCTCAGGTAAGAAACTCACACAGGTGACACGAGATTCAGCATCGCAGTGAAGGAACAAGAAGAAAAACGTGTTTTTTAAAGTTTATGGTTGTGTAGGATTTTTAGTCCAGTGGTTGCCAACCTGGGGGTCGGGGCCTGTCCAAAGGGTCACCAGTTAAATATGAGGGGTCTTCAGATGATTGATGAGAAAACAAAGAAGAAAAACTCAAGTTCTGATGCACAAATCAGTTTTAAGTTTTTAGTATATTCTCTTTATTAAACAAAACTTGACCTCTTTGGACTGAAATCAATCATTTCAAAGAGGTCACGAGAGAAACAAGACATTTGAGGACGTCATCTTGGACTTTTGGAAACACTGATCGACATTTTTCACCATTTTCTGACATTTTTTAAAGCAAAAAACTAATCGATTTAATGGAGAAAATAATCAACAGATTCATCAGTAATAAAAATAATAATTAGTTCAGCTCAGATATTTGTTGTCAATCAAACAGCTGCATGTTGTTGTTGTTTTTGTTGTTTCCCAGCGGATGTTTTCTGTCTGCAGATGTTCCTCCAGATGTCAGCGGCTCATCAGAACACTTCATCCTCAGCCGCTGTGAAACCTGTCGCACCTGCAGTCGTGCAACAGATCGTCGTCCCACGGTGACATTTTACACGCCGACCCCGTCCCTGCCCTCACATTTATTCTGATGAATTCCAGCTCCTCTGGTAACTCATCACAGCAGTTTACATTATATTAGGCTTTTACAGGCACTTGTCATTTGTGTAAGTGGGATGATGTTTAAATGTCAGCCACGATGAGTCACTTGTTTGAAAACAAACCCAAAAAAATACACTTTTCCTAAGTTGTGTGGCCTCCAATGCAGACTGATAAACCTGTTTTATTACTGTTGATGACAGCTGATACATCGTCAATATTTTACTCACTTTTATCAGGTTTTATTTCAACTGTTTTTGGTAGTAACTATTTAACATTACAAAAGTAACCAAACACTGATTACATTCGATGATTGTGACTCAGTTGTTGATATAAAAGTGGGATTTTACTGTTCTAAGTGGAGCTCAATTTGAAGTATTTTGTATCAGACTGCTGCTAATGATTATTTTGATTATTTTCTCCATTAAGCGATTGATTGATTGATTTGTAAACATTATGAAAGTAGTGAGAAATGTTGTCACGATGAACCAGAGCCCAAAATGACGCCTTCGCAGTTTTTGTTTCGTTTTTATTTGGAGGGGTGTGCATAACACTGATTTGTCATTAAAGGGATAGTTCACATAAAAATTAAAATTAAATCACGATCTATTCTCCCTCATGCCGACTGAAGGTCGAATTTATTTTGCTAGTCTGCAAAACACTGCTGGAGTTTCACAGGAAAAGAGGATCAAAGAATCTGCCAAACAATGGAAGTGAACGGTGACCAGTTTTCAAATGGAAAAAGAAACTAAATTAAGTAACTTGAAGAGATTATTCTGGGGGAAAAAAACTTTTTGTCATCTCTTTTGCCTCTCAGGGCTTCCACAGTAGAAGAAGAAAGCAGCAGGAAAAGAAAAGACTGAAGTAGAGTAAGTACCTCAAATTTGGTTTTCAGTGCAGCATTTGAGTAAATGAGCTCATTCCACCACTGATTCTGAGACAAGGTGACATTTAGGATTGTCAGACCATCTTTTCCTTCAACATAAAGAGACGTGAATCATCACATACTGTACAGAATAATGTGTCTAATTATAGACTCATGTTTTAACTTGATTAAAGGAGACACATCCACACATACTGTATTTATTCAGTGTAATTCCATCTGAAAAATGTGCATATATTAGAATATTTTTACCATTTCAAGGTAACGTCATGCTTTTATTGTGAAAAGAAAAGAACAAAAGTTGATGTTTGATGGTCTGAAGTTTCATTATAACTCTGTCAGTCAGTGTGGAGCTTCATTTCCTTTTTTCACTGCGAGGTTTGTTTTTTCCTTCCACTTATTATCCTGTCAGGTAGACGGAGGTGTTTACTTCACACGGTTCATGATGAGGACGACAGATTAATGTTTGGATTTGGTTTTAACTCGTGACCGCACGGTTGACAGAGAGATGTGAACACTTTAACAGAGAACTGTGATGTTTTTATTCTTCCTCTCCAGACAGATAAGTGGCCTTTTTTTTGTTCCTCTGTAACAAAATGATGGATGTATTTTTGATCATGTGCTGCCCTCTGCTGGTCCGTCAGTTAGAATATTTCCTCCTCAGTCTCTTTTCAGGATTTTCATCAGTGATAAATCTCTGCAGGCACCTTTCACAGCACACACTGTCATTTTTTGTCATTATTAGAATAAAAAATATAAATTATAGGCACTTAAAGAGGAGACACAAAAGAGAATTAGCTTATAAATATCACCGTGAAACTTCCCCAGTTCATTACTTTCATTAAGAATCTTTTTATTTTTCCCAAACTGTAGGTTTAAATATGCAAATGTAATGAAATTTTATTAAATTTGTGGTCATTTGCACACATTTACATAACAGACATCTGTACTTTAGATGAGTTATTGTTCCATTTTGTTGAAATATTAGAATGAAAGTTTTTTTTTATCACTCCATAAATCAGAAAATACTGCCGACAGCCATGCAAATTCCTTTTTTTTGCCACGTTTTTAGGAATAAAATGTGATCTAAATCAGGCAATGAAAGATATATGAACAAACTTCAGAATGTTGGCTGGAATAAAACAGAATATCTGATGGATGTGAGTGCTACTGAAATGAAGATTTCTGGTTAAGAAAGACTAAGAATCGTGTAAAAATTGTAACTATATCACCATCAAATTTTCCATGTTCATTACTTACATTTAGACAAATATTTTTGTTTTTTAAAGTTTTCTAAAAATGTGATGTTTCAATGTGCAAATCATTTGCATTATCCAACGCTAATTTAGGAGAAATCTACAGATGCAAATAGTCAAATAAACGCCGACATGAGTATTCTGGATGTTTTTTTCTTTCCACCAGTCTAAAAAAAAGACAGTTAAAGCTCAATCCAGCCAGATGTTCCAAAAAAATGAATCATTTTTTCGTTTTCAGTAGAATGTCTGGGCAAAGAACTGTTCTGATGGATAATGTGAACAATACAAATGTTTAAAAAGTAAATATTCAACAACTTTAATGAAAAAATGCTGCACAGAACAGACGTTGTTACCAGAATGATCAATAATTTCACCACCAAACATCTTATCGTGTACAGTAGTTCAGGGCTGTAACTAATTACTGATTTTACTTTAACCACACCTTTCATCAGTTATAAATGGTTTATAACACACTATAATGAAGTGATGAGCAGATGTAGGGTCATTTTAACTGTTTATTAATCTACAGTATTTGTCAACAGTTATAGCTGCTCCTGTTAAGACACATTTAATTCCATTACAACTGTATTTCCATTTATTCTTTTTATCCAACACAGGCAGAGTTATAGACGTTGACAAATACATTAATAAACACTCAACACAAGATCAAGAAAACTCTGTTTAAGTATTTTCACCACTTTACATTGTGTCAGACAGACTTTTCTGACAGGAAACCACAGTTACATGAGCAAATTCTCGCTCCCTCCAAACCAAACAAACTCCAGAGGCAAAATTAGTAATTTTACCTCACAGAACACAGGAGCTGCTGGTCTACAGCTGCCTTGATTGGTTAGTTTATTTGTGTAATTGTGTGATGAAGGCATTAGTGCAGATTCACTAAAGTCACAAACTAACAAAAACAAACTAACTGATTGGGGCAGCGGTAAACCAGCAACTCTTATGTTTTGCTAAGTAAAATTAGTGTTTTTACCTATGGAGTTTGGTTGGTTTGGAGAGAGTGATATCTGGCTTACATAATGGCAGTTTCCAGCCAGAAAAGTCTGTCTGACAGCAAAGTAAAGCGGTGAAAACATTCTAAATATGTTGTACACTTTGACTGATAATTGATTTTTTTCTGCTGACCCTGTCCACAGCAGTACATTGCTCAGCATCCCTGCTGGTACTCCTCTCTGTATCTCCAAAAAATCCCTTTAAAACTCAGTTATAGTATGTTATGAACTTTTTTTTTAATATACTGATTATAAATGATAAATAACGGAGCTTCAAGTAAAGTGCCAATCATCGTTTTGATAGACTCTTTAGTCTATAAAATGTTAGAAATAGTCAAAAATGTCCAGCACACTTTCCAAGAGCCCATGGTGATGTCTTCAAATGATTGTTTTGTTCTATAATTAATTTGCAAAGTCATCAAACAGAAAATCTTCACATCTGTCAAGCTGGAACATGAGAATATTCTGGGTTTTTGCTTGAAGATATCTCTCTGACCTGTCAGGTACCAGCCGCCTTTTATTTTTACAAAAGAGGTTTAAGTAAAAAACAAACCCTGGTCAAACCACCAGCCCCTCAGATCCATTTAAACAATCAGATTTACTGTTTAAAACAAAACAGTTGAAGCTGCCAGTCATCACAACCCGCTTTTCCTCCAGATGCTGAACCTGAGTCGAGCCCAGGTGGATCAAATGAGTCCTGAAACATCTGTCAGGCTTCACTGGGAAACAGGGGGACCGAACATCTGCATGGTCTCTAAAACGAGCGACAGATGATCCAGAAACGAGTTCACAGACACCCTCAGGATCCGAGCTTCGTCTGCGCTCCACTTCCTGAAACACACGAAGAAGAAGTTCAGCAGAAGACATTGACACAGTGACGGTCAGATGGAGCATGAAGAGGTAAGAAGCAGTGTTTCCTCACACAGACAACGTGCTGTCTGACACCGTCAGCTGTTTGCTGATGCCGCCTTTCCTTGGCTCCCGGTCCGGCGACAGAGAGCGCAGAGCGATGACGGCCTCACGAGACGACGGGAAGGGAACATCTAGAGAACTGCAGCAGGGTCAAGGAAGGAGGACTAGACGAGAGTCTCAAAAAAACAGGTATGTAAATCTACAGCATGTCCCTTTAACTGACAGCAAACATGTTCTCTGCTTTTAATCCACCAGAACCCTGAAAATCAACTGTGGCGAGTGTTCTTTTGTTTATACACAGACACAGAACTGATACTTGATACTTGACTGTAAATTCAAAACATATACAGGGAAGTACATTTACTCAAGTACTGAGTTTAAGTACAATTTCAAAGTACTTGTACTTTACTTGAGTATCATATTAGAGGAAATTATTATTTTTACATCACTATTCTCATTTTTATTGAAAAACGATTATGGTGTGTTATTTGTTTCAGGGATCTGTATTAAACAAAGATGTTTTCTGAAGTCTAGAGAATTATGTGTTGGCCAGGACACCTCTGCAGCAACACTATATTTAATTTAAAAGGGTATTTTGACTCACATTTCACCTCTGACAAATTGCAGTAGATCATAATGCGATTTCGACAGAGTTTTGATCAACTGTTCAGCCACATTGAACTAAGAGGCACAATAACAAACCTGTCAGAGCAGATGGGATAAAGAAAAAGGGGCACAAAACAGGTCAAACTAACCCGTTTCAGTAACAATAAATATCAGGTGCAAATAAAAACAGTAAACAACCACACCATGTCAAAACAGTCACAGTAAAACTCCTGAGCTGAGAGACAGAGAGACATGTCATTTAATCTAATGAAGCGAGTTTTCGGCTGATGTTTGTCTGTTATCGTGTTTTTCATTAATTAAAGTAAAGACAGAACTTTAAAACAAAACACAAATTATGAGTCCAAAATAAAATATTAAAGGATACAACTCCAGTTTGCCTGTTTCTGGGTTTGACTCTCCGTCTGTCGCCGCCATCGTGCTGCTTGTTGTGGTGAAGTAAAGGAAACTTCCGGAGTAGAAGAAGAAGAACTCGAGACAGTGACGGCGCGCTGCTGCCACCCAGCGGCGGAGTGTAGTACTACAACTGACTCACAGCAAAAATTATACCGCTAAATAACGCGAAAATAAATTATGATAAAATATGATTGAATGCATGAAATATTTTATAATAAAATGCTTAAATAAATTAATATATAATTGTATAATCAAATGCTCAATAAATACATAATTACGTAATTAAATGCTTAAATACATGAATAAATAAATAATAAGGCGCTAATGCTCAACTGTCAGCATAAATAAATGAATAAAGAAATCTCATCAAATGAGGCATAAAAATAAACGTAAGTGTCCTATTCACACACTGATATATTCGTTCATAATTCTATTTATTTATTATATTTATCTATGGTGTAACTTGATGCAGCAAAATACAAAAAAATCTGTCAACTTTACTCATCAAAAGTCACAAACAGACTCTGCCCTGCCATTCACGGTTGAATTTGGATCCACCAGTTTTGTTTCAATTTGTTCTTTCTTTCTTTCTTTCTTTTAAACTTTTTTTGCATCTATCTCTGTGTCATCAGATGTATAAAAAAAATGCACTGACGCGTAAATATTGGACAGTTTGTGGTTTTATGGAATCTTGGATTCATTGCAATTAAATAATTAAAATGATAATAGCAGTAATATTAATAATTATGTGAATCCGTCCTCCATCACAGGACTTTTATTTTGTAGTAGTGCTGTCAAACTCAGCTGTGCGCATCTGCGCGTCGCTTCATCCTCTGAAGCTTCAGTCTGTCTGTGACTCCGCTTCATCGCTGCTGTTTAATGTCGCTGAATCCAGAAACATGACGCCGCCTGTACGTATTACTTCGTAAACAACTCTAATTATTGATTAATTAATTTATTTATTGATCCCGCTCGGAGATTAAGGGACAGAAAAGGACCGAGGACAGAGTCTCCTCCTCCGGACCGGTTGGACTCTTCAGACTACAGCAGCGTTTGAACGGTCCGAGACTCAGACTGAAAAAGTGAGTACAGGATGAATTTATGGGACAAAGCTTCAGATTAGACGCTGCAAACTATATTTCATTTATATTCTGTGTCAATAAAATATCTAGCGGAGACTTTTACTGAGATTAAAAGTCTGTAAGCAGGAAAGAAGACAAACAACCTTTACTACAATAAAAGTAGCGATAAACCACAGAGAAGAAATACTGCGTTAAATTTGACTGAAGTACAACAGTAGCACCAAAAGTAAAAGTATTCATTCTGCAGAATGACCCTCAGAATATATTATTGGATTATAATTATGTCTTCATCACTTTAATGTTTGAGCTCATTTTATTGACTTAAAAGATTCTTTGTTCTAATAAACTTAAAGCAATATTTTTAAGTAAAATGAAACTGAAATATATGAAATCAAAAGTTTATTTATCCAAAAAAAGTAAACATAATGTGAATATACAGAGTATAAACTGAATGTAAACAAACTAGATCACATAAGGAGGCTGTGAGTCACTCCGACACAGTTTATGTAAAAGTTTGCATCAACTTAATCAAATCTGACTGAAGGTATTTAATTTATTCACAATGACTCAACATGATAGAATGAAATGCAACATTTACATTAAACTTGTGTAATAAAATTACATGGAAAATTTACGAGTAATTAAAATACATAAAGTCAGGGTTTTGTTTTTGTTTTGTTTTTTTGTTTTTTGGCAGCTAGACCTATAATAATCCATCGTAATTTATTAGTTGATTATATTTTGCATTATTAATCTGAACATGTAAAGTAACAAAAGTTGTCAGACAAATGTAGTAAATGAGTAAAATGTACATTATTTCCTTCTTAATTGCATTTGAGTGGAAGTATAAAGTAGCATAAAAGATATTTCAAAATATATCTCAAAATTGTGCTTATAATAATAATATTTTTATTTATAGAAAACTTTTCAAGCTTAAGCACAAAGTGCTTTCCAGATTAAAAGATTTATTTAATTTATTTCAGATTTATTTTATTATATAGGAGCATAAAAGAACATTAAAAACTTTCTGCCACTTGAAGGATTCATAAAACACGACACACGACAGAAATAACATTAATAATAATTATGATGACAAATAATAACATTTGAATATGATTATTGTTTCTTGGTCCCTGCATGTACACGACCCTCCATGGTTTTGTGTGGGCGTCCATGTTTTCTCGAGCAGAAGCACTGGGAGGCATTTAGATTGGAAATTAAAAACACCCACTCAGTGTCATCGACCAGGGTTCAAATTACACAGCAGCTTTCGAGGGACCGCTGCTCCACGCCTGTTAATCCATCAATCACAGGGTTACTGCAAAAAACCTTCTAGTGTTCCTGCTACAGACAGTTATAACTGTCAATAACTCTTCATAGATGCTACTTAACAACAACATAAGACTGCTGGTTCAAACTCAAAGAATGAACCTAAACAGATAAAAAATAAAATAAAGTAAATAAACAAAAAAAGATCAACCAGAAGTCCAGAATTTCTGAGTTCCCAGTCAGGAATTTCAACTGGAACATCCCCTTAAATCAGATTTCAGACTGAGCAAGTTGAAACAGCCTCATCAAGCACAACAAAGCTTTTCCTGGAGGCGTCCATCTTGGTTTTTCAGTATCATGTACTGGAATGTGGTCATCTCACGTGTGATGTCATTCTCAGGTCTGACTTCTGCAGTGGAGTCGAATTATAAAAGTACCTCAAACTGCTCTAACATGTTCGAAACCTCTGTCTCGTCTCTCCTCCTGCAGGATACCTGCACAGTGTTTGTCCATGGCGGTGTCTAAGGGCGCCGGCGGGACTCTGAGGGACCTCCAGCTGGCCCTGCAGCTGAAGATCGAGGAGCTGCGACAGAGAGACGCTCTCATCGACGAGCTGGAGTTGGAGCTGGACACTAAAGATGATCTGATCAGACAGCTGCAGGTGGAGCTGGACCGACACCGCAGTGCCTCGCAGCACGCCGCCAACACCGGGGAGACGGTAAACACAGGTGAGCCAGAGCAGTTCATTCAAACTTTACTTCAATATTTCTACTTTATTCTACTTTTTTAGTTACTAGTTACTTTTCAGACTTCTCTTCTTTTTATACTCTTCCTGTCCAGTAAAAACAAACCATGCATCTCCAGATCTGGTGATTCTGAATGTGAGTCAAATGTGTGATAGACTGAAGGATTATATATGTGTATTATCGATCCCTGCAGGGTTTTGCAGACCTTTTTTTAGGATTGTTGTGGCCTAAAATGTCTGATTTCCCGGCAGCTTTTCTAAAGAATTGCGATGCATGTTGCAGTGCTTTTAGGCAAGTGAAAACTGCAAAAGAAAGTTGTGATTTTTTGGGGTAAAATTCATTAAAAATTGAAGGCAACTTGTTCCAGGGAGAACAAAACTGCACTCTGTTCTGAGTGTTCTAACTAACCTTATTTCAAAATGGCTCACAGTTCCAAAAAATATAAAAATCTTCTTCATTTGTAAATGAAGAAGTGCACCCGGGAGCATATTCCTCAAAGAAGCAGAATCTTTTTGGAGCTCAAACTCAGTCAAAACAGCACAAAATTCTAAAATAAAAGCGCACAGAACATTGATAAATGTCAATAACACTGACAAATGTGTTCTTTTCAAAATTGCAAGGTTTCACAGAATTTACAGGGACTGGTTGAATTTGCGTGAATTGTTTGCGTGAGCCTCATGGAGGGACTACATTACATTATGTTGCAGAGATATCTACTGAAGTTAGCATGCTAACCAGCTAGCCTCGGCCCATCCTGTCTCGTAATACCACTGTAGTACCTCAAGGGGCGATAGTGAGTCACTGTAGCGTCCAGTCTGCCCTCACTGGGACGCCACTCAAAGACAAAGTTCTACTTGTAACCTCAGGGCAAATCCATCTGCCCCGACTTCATGAAGAAGCAGCTGTCTGTTGTCACACAACAATGGCAGCACCCACTGAAGAATAAAATTACTACACACTGAAAACTGCTCCTCATAGTGTTTTTACTAGTAAATCACCACATGTGACGTTTCGGACCCCTGACCTTCTTCAGACATGTACAAATGAGGAGACACACCTCCTTATGTACGTCAAATGGGGGGGTCACCTGACAGGTCATGTGATCAATATGTCATAAATCATGGAGCTTCATCATAAAGATATCATACAAAAACATTTACTTTTATATAGAGCTCAATAGTACACTTAAAAAGTACAAAAATCAAGCAGGAAAAAAGCCTGCAGTGCCTAAAGCATCACCTGAACACCATGAACGTCACATGACCAGAACATCAGGTAAAACCGCCATAATGAATGTAAAAAAGTTGTGATAGTAGCGACGTCCCCGCCTGAACTCATCGCGCCCGGAGTCAGAGTCCTGGTCGGATCTTATGTAAACCACCTCAGTACTGTATTCCCTGTTGGCAAACTGGCCTCCATCCGTCTTGGATGCTTTGTCCAGTTTTGTTGCCCGCTCCCCGCCACCATTCCTCGTCGCCTTGGCTCCTGCGTTTGCAGCATATACACCCATAATTCCCCCGGTGCTCTGGACAGCTAGCTGCACGGCTAACTGAGCTAACTAGCAAATGATTCCTTTTTAGGTTGAGAAAACATAGCGAGACATTGAACATCTGAAGTGGTTTGGGACTGTAAAGAGTTTGAGAAGCACTTGTTTAGATTAAACTAGTCAACAGTAGATGAAGTAGTTAAAATGAGCTCAACCATAAACATCTACAGCAGTAAAATCCTACATTAATTTAGCAGTAATATTAATACAAGGTGACGAGGCTGATAAAACCGACCTACTTTAGATTTTGATGCAGGACTTTGCCGTGGAGTATTTTCACAGTAAAGGAATTATAACAAGGACTAAACATATACTGAAGATATGGGTCAGCTACTGTACCCACGAAAATCCAGACACCAAATTATTTGATTTTTAATATTTTATTCAGTCAGTTACATCATTCTCAGATCCTCTCTGTGCTTCCAGGAATAAAATCTTGGCCAGGAAGTGCTGAATGATTTATTTACTGCCCTAAAAAGTCCAAAAAAAGAAAATGCTGCCTGTAAGTGTTTGTTATTATATATTTATCATGGCCAACACACACTGCAGCTGCCTTATATTTGATTTTGTCTGTATCCTGAAGATATAACATTTAATTTCAGCTGCATTTTAATTATAGTTGGAGAGATAAATTAACTTGAATTTGATCTTAAACTGCTTGTTAAATTCTCAGGAAATGACCTCAGAGCTGATGAGTCTGTAAAGTGTAATTATAATAAATAATTTACCTTTAATTTAGATGACATTTACTTGTCATGGTCACTCACTTTAGTTTCTCTCCTCCGACCGTACAGCTGCTTCAAGAGCAGACAGAAATCGTCATGTTAAACTGTTTCATCAAATGAAACGACCAATTTCTGCTTCAATAGCCTCACTACACCTCCTGCCTCTTGTAATATTATGTGAGCGCTAATCTTTTCTCAAGTGGGATCATTTGTATTATTCGTGTCCACCAGCCTCTGTGGTCACGGCTGCACTCACCTCAGCTGGAGGCTGAAGGTTGTAGAGGAGCAGAGGAGCGGCTCAGTGTGCGTCAGCTGCTGCGGTTTGTGTTGAAGTGGACAGATGGACGTTGTGAAGGCAGCTGTTTGAAGACGCTCCTCGCTGAGATCAACACGGACGTGAGGAAAGAAAAACACAACAAAGGCTCCTGACCAGAATCAAACCTGAGAAGTTACTGTTTCAACACAGTCTCACAGCAGATTATTAACACTGAACAGCCAAGTCATTTTGACCATTTTCAAATTTATATCTGCAATAACTTCACTAACGTTGCTGCTACCTGACTTTTTTTAATCTCATAAAATGCTTTTAACTGTTTCTCACTCTGAGTAATTCTTGATGAATCTAAAATTTGAATCAGATCACTGATGGTTATTATCCTGCAGAAAAATACTGCTGTGAATCTATACAATCATTATGTTTTACTGCACACGATGGCGTCATATTGATAAATACATAAATACATTTTACAGTCTTTATATTTTGGTCTCATTTCATTTTTTAAAAGTCTGATATTTATCTTGAGAGATAATAGAGTTTAGAAGTCAAAGGTCAAAATGATTGCTTATGATTTGAGTCGTTATGGAATAACGGCTAGATTATTCTTTCTACATATTGATCCTGACCTCTGATTTGACCTTTAACCTTATTTGGAAGTTCCTGTATCATATCACAACTTCTCTTCACTCCAGCAGAGGTGATGCAAAACAAAGGTGAAGTTCAATAACTCAACTTCAGCGCAGCAAAACCAGAGGAAGAAAACTGCAACTGAAGTTACGGTGGTTTGCTTTGGTTTCTCTTTGCAGAAACTGTTTGTCCACATGACAAATTATGTCTTTAATGTCACAAAAATGATTCTAACTCATTTTTGCCACTGTCACTGCCCTTTTTCCTTTGTAGGGAAGCATGGTCAAGGACCCATCCCAGCCAAAAGTGAGTGTGCATGTCCAATAAACTCTGTGTACTACTTGTTTTGCATGTGCAGCAGTTCTCCCCAACACCCGGAAACAAACACACCGATGGACTTCTCCTTTAATGTGTTTAATCAAACTAACACTTTGCAAATCTGCAGCCAGAAGGATCCCAGCAGCTCAGATCGGTTGTGGTGCTGACTTGTTGTGTGTGTGTGTTTGTGTGTGTGTGTCTATAAGGAGCAGCAGTTCAGACTCCAGCAGCACCTGATGAACCTCAGCGCACTAAGAGACAGGCCATCTCTGCAGAACCCACAGCGCTGGACCCCTCCAAACTCACTGATGTCACACTGACCAGCTACTGCAAGAGCAAAGAGTGAGCACAGGACACCACACACACTCTCTAACACACACATACACGCGGATGCACCTCTTTGACCTTTATGTGTGTTTGTAGGTCCAGCGAGCTGATCCAGAGGGCTCTACTGAACAACGACTTCATGAAACATCTGGAACACGGGCAGGTACCGACACATCTGTGACTCTTCATCCTTCTCGTGATTTTTTGAAACACCGGCTCATTTGTCGGCTCGTGTGCGCAGATCCTCACCATCATGGACTGTATGTATCCCACCAGCCTGGCCAAGGGCTGCTGCGTCATCCAGGAGGGAGACGACGGCTCCACGGTCTACGTTCTGGAGGGTAAACGTCTTTTTAATGTGTTATTGTTCCGTCTGTTTAGGTTGAAATCGGTGTTGATGTTGGGAAGGAGGCGTGCAGTGACGCAAAATAAATATAAGTACAGATATTTGTGTTAACACTTAGGGAGTAAAAGTAAAAAGTTGTCAGAAAAATAAAGCACAGACACCTGAAATATCTCCTTAAGTATTTGTACTTAGTTACTTCCTTTCTCTGGTGAACAATGACGGATGCATTTGTTGTCCAGATATCAGCTGGCTGCCAAACATTGTCCCTCAGAAGCTAAATCGTTGTCAGCCAATGGCACCTTTTACTTTTATAAATAGATTTTTAAGTCTGTACTTTTACTTGTACTTAAGTATGCATTACACCATGTAATCTACTTAGTTACCTTTAAAATCATAGTCGAGTACAAGTTGAATTAATATCCAAACCTTTCATCTACGTTTTAGTAGCCAATCAGGTGATCTGATCACAAACAGGCCGATGAAAACCACGACATATAAACGAAAACAACACAAAATGCTTTGATTATTAATCAATCAGTTAAAAATGTGTTCATGGATGTTTAATCAATAATCATGACAGTAACTGCATCTTATCTGACTTTGTTTTGTTGAATAAGGAAACTTAAACTTAGAGTTAAAATGAGAAAAAAAATGACAAAAAGTTGAAATTGGCGGGAAAAAGTTTTATACCTTATAAATTATTAATCGATTTGTCTGTGAAGATTCTTTACCAATTATTCGATTGTTAGTGTTTTCAACTAATGGTTGGGGAACATGCACAAAATTTGCAACCCTAGTTTGTAGAAGTGACCGTGAGCAAAGAGAAACACATCAACGATTAGAAATAACTAATTTTTGAGATGAATACTTTGTACTTTTACTTGTAATTGAGTAATATTTTAGCAATGTAACAGTACTTTAACTTGAGGACAGATTTCCAGTGCTTGTTCCCCCCACTGTCCGTATGTTAAGTATTCAGTATTTTGTGTGTTGCATTAACATAAAGACTCATCAACGCTGACAAACTCCCCTCCCTGCAGACTGAAGCCTGTCCTGCTCAGTGGGACAGAACTAATGCAAGGTGAAACAGTGAATTGGACTGATACGGACAGACGGCCCATTTGTCTGAGCAGAGGCAACACGAGATTGCAAAAATGGCCCGCACCAGGCCGAGTAAACAGAGGCTCCATCAGAGACGTGATGTGACACAAAGTAAAAATGAGGAGGAAGCAGAAAATAGCAGGAGGAGACGCAGATTACGCCTGCAGCTGAGGTGATATCATGGTGAGGTCACTGTCTGCTCGGTGATTAAACACCACGGCTGCTCATGCACGATTAAATCCGGCTCCGGCCCAGTTCAGTCATGTGGTCGTGACACCTTCACTCTTCTCTCGTCAAAAGTGCCGCTCAAGGACGAGGACAGACACTCTTTCACACGCTTTGAATGGAAGCCAGCTGTGTGGTGTTTGCTCCTTCATCTCTGTGAGAGAGGTTTAAAAAAAAACGCCTCTGATCAACAGCCAACATTGTTCAAGGTTCAATCTCACTCTCTTTTGAATTCATGGCTTTCCTGGAAGCGGTTTACTTAGGATGGGTTTCTTTTCATTGTGATGCCTATTGTCAGTCTGTGCGTGTGTGTTTGCGGTGCGTGTGAAATAACTCGACAACTATTGGTTGGATTGTCATTAAATGTGGTTCAGACCTTAATGTTCCCCTCCGGATGAGTCGTCACAACACTGTTGATCATGTGACTTTTCCTTTGGAGCCCATGATGAAAATTTCACTTTCTAATACTTTGGTTTATGACCAAATGCTTCTTTGTTTGGAGCTAATTAGCAAATGTTAGCATGTATGCTAACCTAGGGTTTAAAAATTTATTCCGATACAGTTATTAATTACCTGTTAATGTAATCTAAGTATCACAATATTAAAGTAATGTAAGTGGATTACTTTCCGTTACTTTTGGGTAATTACAATATAACGAGTTAATCTGTCAATTGTTTTCTCAATTAACTGATCAGTTGTTTGGTCCGTGAAATGTCAGAAAATGTCAAAATATGTCGATCAAAGTCCAAAAAGACGTCCTCCAATGTCTTGTTTTGTCCACAGCTCAAAAATATTCAGTTTACTGTCAGAGAGGAGGAAGAGAAACCAGAAAATATTCACATTTAAGAAGCTGCAAAAGGATTCTGACACACTGTCGAATGTTTTGATACCAGACCTTCATCAGACATTTTCTATTCACCTGTCAGATTCCTTTGTTCTGCATGTAAGAAACAGAAATCAGAGACGTCTGATGGTCTTTTTTATTATTATTATTATTATCATTAAAAAATGACTCAAAACGATTCATCTATTAATTAATCCTGTCACGATCTTGTCACTTTAAAAACAGGTCCAAACATGTGAAGCACGCGGACGTACGTCTGTGTGCTCCACAAGTCGCAGGCATATTTTTCAAGACTTTCCTGTAGTGATTAATTTCATTATTGATTAATCTGTCAACCATTTTAATCCATTAATCAGTTAGTTATTTGGTCCATGAAATGTCCAAGATGACGTCTTCAAATGTCTTTTGTCCACAGCTCAAAAATATTCAGTTTACTGTCAGAAAGGAGGAAAAGAAACCAGAAAATATTCACATTCAAGGAGCTGAAATTCGCCTCATTTCGTTAGTTTGTGTGTGTTATTGTGTGACTTTGATGAATCTGAACTAACCCTTTAAAAGACTGAAGTCACACAATAACACAAACAAACTAACAGATCAAGGCAACAGTAGACC
>JAJHUR010128965.1:1507-15467 GCA_027495735.1 Lutjanus campechanus | reverse complement strand
AATGTCTTTTTCCACATAAAACTGCACATTTTAGAGTAGCCTTTTAATGTGACCAGTCCAAGACACACCTGTGCAATAATGTTGCTGTTTAATTGGCATCTCTATATGCCACACCTGTCAGGTGGTGGAGAAGTGCACAACAACGCACGGATTTTGACAATTTTGGGGGGAAAATGAGATTTAAACCTATTGTGTGCATAGAAGTAGTCTTAGATCGTTTACTCCAGCTCATGAAAAATGTGAGGAAAAACAAAAGTGTACATATATTTTTGTTGAGAAAGATTCATAATATTTTAGTTTGGTATCCAAATAAAGTCAAGTTTTACTTCTATTTCATTCTCTCATTTCATTCATTCACTCTTTTCATTACCACGGGCCCTTTTTTCATGCATTTTGACATGTGACTGTAGGAAAAGCACAGGTGTGAGTAATTAAACTAATGATGGCTGAATTCTGCATCATGCTGTTCATGCACAATTTCACTGTCATGGCTTAATGGGACACCAGAATGAAGCCATCATTAAATGAATTGTTTGACATTTTGAGTAATAGGCTTATTCATTCAATAACTTTAGAGATGGGTGATAGGTGGATATTGTTACCTTTGGACAGAGCCGGGCTAGTTGTTTTCCCCTGTTTCCAGTATTTATGCCAAGTGTTTATGCACTATTACCATCTAACTTGCTAGAATGCAAAGAAGCAAATTCTCCAAATTGTCAAACGTTCCTTAAATATTTTTAGAAACAACTGTGATTTTCCTACTACCAGTTGTAATAACTGTGAAAAAGGCCTTTCAGGTATTTGGTTACATACATTTTTTCAGTTTAAACATCAGTGACATTAGAGGCCCTCAACACCCACACAGGATTTTTCAGTTATCGGCTGATTAAATCTCTGCTCAGGTTGAGGGTAGGTGGAGATACAGTAAGATGGGAATCATATCACATCACCAGACTATATGTATCTCTAACTCTTATCTTTAAAAAGCAAAAATTCCTGTGCCAAGTTCTACAGAGAAGCAATAGAAAGCATCCTGACTGAAAACGTTACAAACTGGCACAGGTTGTGCACAGCCCAGGACAGGGAGGGTGATGAAAACCAAGCATCACTGGTACTCATCTACTGAGCATCAGTGATCAGCATCAGTGAGGTGAGGCGCCTGTGTAGAGCCCAAAGGATACTAAAAGTCAATACCCGCCTCAGACACAGCCTGTTCACCCTGCTGCTGTCGGGCAAGAGATACAGAAGTACCACCAGACTGTAAAGCAGCTTCTTCACTCAGGCTGTGAGACTTGCTTAATTCATTCTCAGCACTTCACCATGTAAAATAATTGTATTTTCATATATTCAATCCATCTAGATTTAACATTGTTTTTGTGAGTAGCAAAAAGGGAATTACATCTTAACCTCGAAAAACAACCCTGTGTTGTATAATGAGAAATGAATCTACCTTGTACCTTGTATTGATAATAAAGGTTTAATTTTAATGCCAGTCAATAACAGTCTGTTTATACTACCCACACAGTCCTAAAAAATAAATCTGTTGGAGACGTGTGGGTTTAGAATGTTTGTGCAGGGCCTTCAAGTGAAATTTACAATTTTAATCAACACATTATTTAAATATAACACATCTGCTCTAGTATGTAATGCTTTTGTTTCAACGTCTGGTTTGAATCAGTTGTTAGGAGGAGCAACATGAACAATCCTGTATTTAGTTTTGTTTTTTGCAGTGTCTCAGCCTGAAGCTGTTTTGTTTGTCTATTTAAGGGCTTGTGTTAACATACTCTATAGCTGACTCCTTACGTAGTTAAATGACAGAAACTATTGCATTATCAAATAAAAGCCATAATGGCTGCATGGATTATTTTCCCTGCAGGAAAGTTGCACGCAGTTGTGTCATGCTGATCAAAACATCTGAAGAACAGAGCACAAATGGGATTAAAAGATGCTGCCGTGCAAAGTGATATAGGCAAACACACTTTCCCCCTTCTGTGTGTGCATTTGTGAGAGAAAGATTTAAGTTTGAGAGAGAGTTTCTTTATACTATGATGATGATGATGATGAAGATGGTGGTGGTCATGATATTATCATGATGGTGATGACAGGATGGTCATTGTCTTGTTTTTGTCTATTGTCTGCATTGCATTGCTTTTATCTATTTCCTGTCCAACGGTAACATTTTTATTTTATTGTTTTGAGCGGTTATTGAATATCATAGCTTTCAGGTTATGATCCTGCAGACAGTCATACTGTCATAAACCATCCGGATGTACAGGGCTTTACTGCATATTGTTTTCTTGTATTGTTTTGTATTGTATTGCTTATGTGTATTGCTAAACATCACTCTTGTGCACTTTTGTCTAAATAAAATACCATCCAGGGACAAATAAAGCTGAAACAGAAACAAACAATGCGTCACTTAATAGGTACTCCAGCATAAATGTTATTGGCCACTCAAGCGGAGGGATAGTCCATCAATCGAATCCTTGTTCACTTTAAAATGTTGAACTATTGTAACTAAGTGGGGAATGAATGAGTCATGTTTTATGCTGACAATCAAAGCACAAAAGTCAACCAGTCAAAAATCAATCCGCCCACCCGTCCTTTCCCTCTCTGTATCCCCTCATTCTTCTCCGTCATTCCCTTCGTCCTCTCCATCTCTTCCTTCAACCAACTTCTCTTCTACCTGGCATGGAGTCAAGCCTTTAGGTACTGCATCACCCACTGTCAGTGTGGGTGGGGGGCTGAGATCAATCACTGTGCTTCTAATGCAGTGCTTTAGCATACAAAGAGTGCTTTGAGGTTGATACGGTCCATAGGGAAATCATGTGATGCACTATTTATACTGGAGGTACCTGTAGCGGGCATTCTCAGCTGTTGTTTTATATAACCTATCTCTTCTCATTTCTTTCAAGGCCGGTGTAGTATTCTTTCTATCAGACATTATGCGCTGAAATAAAAGTCATCCTTTAAAATGTCTTTATCATCATCTGTCAGTGGTATTGGGGCAGGGTCCACCCTTTGGGAGCCTAACACGCCGTGAGTCAATACCTTTTTTGTGTTTATTTCTGAAGTCTTGGCAACTCCCCTGGATTCACCGCAGATGACATTTATCTTAGTTCTGACCTTTCTCAAAATGACCGGTGAATCAGATCATTACACCTCAAATCTCTGGCTCTTCCAACCTGATAAATTACTCGCCCAAAATGAAATTGTCATCCTTCTCAACGCCCCTGTGTTTCCTACGTATGAGAGCGTCAAATAAAGTGAATAGGACGCGCCATATACTGTTCCTCTGAGGGATTCCGCCCAGAGAGTAATAAGGCGGTCTAACCAGGAGAAATGAACGCTCTCCTCCTGCAGAGGAAGGACGTTATCCTGCCTTTTTCACTGTTTTCACTCACGATCCAATAGAGACATTTAGTATATTTGGAGTTCACATCTTGTGTATGTCAGCTTCACATTACCTATAGGCCTCTCTGGCAGGATGAACTTCTAGTCTGCCAATTATGCTCAGACTTGGATAGAAGCCTGTCTATTCTCTATAGATTTCCTGCTGCTGTGTCCCGCTTGGATTGATCACATCCAGCACATACTTGGAAACAGAGGCAGGAACAGATTTGCTGATGGGCAGATAGCATTTAACTAACAAACATGCACACATACACATGCATGCACACACACGTGAGACACAATCCTGCCAGTGAATTGTACTTTCTTCACCTGTGTTTACTTAGGTTTGAAAGGTTTCTATAAGAGAACTGTGTAGGTTGTGTATTGATTTCATACCGCCAAAGGCCTACTAATTAGAAACCTGCAGCTTTATGTCCCACCCTCAATCTAACAGACCATTTATTCCTGCTGCCCCTCAGGCATCGCCTCAGATGACAGCTCCAATCACTACAAATGTCAACAAAATGACTAGTGTTCAGAGAAGATATGTCTTTAAGTGACTAACATATCTGCACTGCTCCATTGATTGTATGCATGTATGGGCTGCATGTGTGCTGATAATCCCTTATGCACTTACGCAAAAGGTGAAATGCAGGGCATCCAGCTCATTTGTCAAAACCCTCTGCATCATGAGCGCGAGTGTCATCAACTCACTGAGCTCTCATTTCCATGTTGGAATTTTACAGTTTTTCTCAATTGCTTAATTAAGCACATTTTCTGAAACAGTTCTTAAAACATTAAGTGCAATCACCGCATCAGTTTGCAGCACACAACCCTCAATTACAAAAGGCCATTACTCGCTCATAACATTTAACTCCTGTGTCAAAAGTGAATCAGTTCCTCCACCAGTTCATCACTGCCACTTAAATTAATATCACTGCTTAAGTCATTAGACATTCAAATGTCTAAGAAACTGTAATTTAAGTTTAATTTAAAATTTAAGTCCATTAACAGTTCGTCTGTTTAGTTCTAATGTAGACGTAGTACAATAGTACAATCAGTAACACAATAGTAACGTCAGATATCCTCTACAACAGGATACAGTAGATATCCTTTACAAAAGCTAATCTTATTTAGCTCAAGACTCAAAACAGAAATTTTGTGTCTCTCCAGGACCCAAACTTACAGAAACACATCATAACCAGTTGCCGTAACGTTTACATTAATAAATCAATTAAGAAAACAGCAACCCATGAATTTAAAATGCATTTATTTCATTGTAAAAGTACACAGCGATAATCATATTTAGTGAGTGTAATTTAAGATTCTCACGATGTTACACCCATCTTGCAGTGTTCACTGAAACACTAGAGGGCTTTTAAATTGACAGGGATACACGGACGTGTTGAGTTAACAGCATAATATAGTAGGTAGTTTTATAGTGAAATGGGACTCCCTAAAAACTTGGTGTCTTGCCCAGGGACGGTGCCTTCCATCCTGCATCACACTGCTGTTTCCCTGATGCACTTTCTTGACAGCTCACTTTGAATTGACTCATCGTTTTCTGGATAAACTGCGAAAACAATAACCTAAAAAGTTGTTTATTAACTTAATCTTTGCCTTAACCCCAACATTAAACCAACAGGAGACCCTGTGCCTGACTGTAACTTCAAACAGAGATGATTTTTTTTATATTTATGTAATCATTAGTTTACTATTATAACACTTCATGTTTTGGCTTCTTGTACTGCTGACACGGTTGCAACTGTGACTAACGTTAGACTTCCCTCATTTTCAAATGACTTTTACCTGAGTCTGACAGAACTGTTTTGGCAGCCTTATTGTCATTTTTGTATTGGTTTATAGTTTTAACCATTAGTGAGGTGGCTTTTATGTGATTTCTTGATCCCAGCTGTATTTTGCTACTACATTTTAAAGTTGTTGTACTGAATGTCATTAAAGGGTTGGTGTTGCTGAGACCCGCCTTCTGTAGACACATGACTGTACTGATTGAAGAAATTGAAAACTGATTTAACGGTAAACACAACTGTCTCAACACTTAAGTGCCAGTTATGAATTATTGTAGAAATGTTCCCATCTGGCCACGACGTCTCATGTTCTTCACATCTGATATTTGCTCGTCCAACACACAAATGTCTTCTGGCAGAACAGCCCCCTCTACATGTCTGTGCTGTGACTTCCAGACAGCATGCAGCTCCATCCTCCCTCTGTCCCTTCCTCTGTGTCTCAGCAAACCAACACATAGGCGCCTGTCTACATTCACATCTTTGCTTCTGCTCGCTGTAGACAGGCTGTTGTCCCTCTCTGATGTCTGTCTTCTCCATATCCACACCGAGGTGCATTGTAAATGATGGGACCTGAACACTAAACTTGACAAATGCTTTTTTTTTTCTTGCTTATAAATTGAATTGACTGTAGGGATTCATCCACTTTCAGTTCTTTTTTTATGACTCTTGCATAGTTCAGTGTCAGTTTTACACAATGAGCATAAATCTAAATATGTCTTAGAGTCTTAGAGTTCATTAGAAAAACAGTGCTGTGCATTTTTATCACAGAGACTAACTCATTCCTTCTTTATTTGAATATATTTGTATTAATATTCAAAAACTGCATGAAAGCAACAAGATTTACTGTTGTGAGAAAATGAACTGTGGATTTGAGGTTTTTCACTCAGTGTTTTCAGAATCATAGTTTTTGTTCCACAGCAACTTTCAATAACTTTGAAGCAATATGGATGATCATGGAGAATCATTCATGATTGTCATGTAAGACAGCAGAATAAATTGCGTGTTAGATCTCTTTTTACCGCAGTGAAAATCAACATTACCATCAATACCGAACTGTTGGTTCTTCAAACCATGACATGATCAACATCGGGAGCACCGCTAGCACAGCTTAATGTGTCACATTTTATGAGACCTCAATTTAGCACCGCTGGCATTTAGTAAAGGTTGATAATTCATCACAGCATCATCAGCATGTGTGAAGAAAATCTTGAGCGCTTGTTAACTCGTGACTGAAGAAGTTTGAGGAGACCTTGATGTTTTATGCAGAAGTATTTATTGAAGCTCTATCGAGGAAAATAGAGAGGCAACACAGAGTGAATCAGTGTGAAACTGCCACCCAATTGTGAAGATGTCCTCCTGTCAAGGAGTAGGGTAGATTGTGAATGGCAGGATACAGTTGCAACAAGTATTATTTCTCCAATCAGCAGCAAGATTTCCCCACCAGGAAACATGAAAACTTGATTTGGAGGTATAAAATTATTAGTTTTTAATGGGCTGTATTTTGTCAAACCATCCTGATCTTTTCTATGAACTGATAAAAAACTTACTGAATTTGAATAATTCTTTTACTGACTTCTAAATGGTGTGTGCAGCTACCACTTGATATTTTGTCATGGTCGATAGGGTGGGGACGGTTGCAACAAATATCAAAACAGACCACAAAACTGTTTTTCAACAGAAACAAGTCATTTTGCAGTTTGTAGAATAAATACATAATAATAAAAGTTTGTTGCATTGCAAATTTTTCCATTCTTCCTGCCTCACATAAAAATGTGGAGACTGAAAAGCATCTTTTACATCTGCACACAGACTCAAAGAAGGCCCCATGTTCTACACATAAACAGACAAAACTCCATAACAGTTATTTGATAAATATCGCTGCATGAATAAATATAACTATAATATGAAAATAAATGCATTTATTTTTTTTTTACAATACTGTGCTTTATTGAGACAAAAGCAAGAGTTCATTAGTGAAATTTAATGTATTTTTAACATGTTGCAGCCCTCCCTTGATCATATTACTATCTATCCCCAGTGTTGGGGTGAGGCTTCTTCAGTTTAATATTGTGAACAATATGTCACATATAATCATCGTTAAACGGTATGGGTAATTAGCAAACACATGTAAGTTTAATATACAAAGATTTGACTGGTCTGACACAAATAGTCTCTGAGTAGCTGACAGAAATGCAAAAAGGGTTGTAACCATCCCCGGTCTCCCCTATATATAATTACAATAAACTATGCTTTTCCTGACTTCAATTTAAGTCAAATTTGCATGTCACATGCAGGGCCTTCTGTAGTCCAATTCTCTGTCTGTCTGTTTGGTCTAATGTAGAACAGACTATCCTTCTTTGCCCTTGACTTCCCAGGGAGACAGAGACAGCATGATCAAGGCTGCTGCACTGGCAAACCCGGAGACAGAGCTGGTTGAAATATGCTGTTAGGATTTCTAACTTACCCATAACATAACCTGGTCACATTACCTTTAGCCTAAAGGATGAAAACACATTCACAGCATGTTTACTAATATGTTCCAGCTTTGACACTTTTAAGTTAGTTCACCAAGTTGAGGCTCACCTGCACCTGCACACTCATCCTGTCTCGACGTGGCTTTGCATACGAAATGGTTACCACCTAGTGTCTAGACTTGTTTGCCCTTTGAAGTCAGTCGAGTGCCGAGTTATCCCCTCCTTAGCATAACATGGCTTCTCCCTGCATCAGCCTGCGTGTGATGAAAAGGCTCCGCTGTAGTGGGTAACAGCACAGCCAGACCCAGCTGAGCTCCCTCAGAGAGACATGTTTAATCAGCTTCTCTGGTGTGGGAGGCAGACTCACTGAGTCACATCTACGTTAGGACGAGAGGAGAAAAAAAAAAGAAGATAAAAATAGATTTCTTATTAAATGTTGTGAAATTGAAAACAGCACCTCAAACACCTCAAATATTTCATACAGTAAATACAATGGCAGCCTGATTAAAACAGGAGATTTGTAACTTGACCTCAGATTTTTAATTGAACACTAATTAGACGTCTTTAACTAAGTTTGCTAATGGTTTAAGCAAATGAAAACATCAAAGAATTACATGCAAATAAGGGTTTGGTTTAAAGGTTAATGATAGAAAAACTATTCTTGATAATGCGCACCTGATTTGGCTCCACGAAATCAATTATTTCTGCATCTTTAGTAATTTGACACCTTGACTTCAAAATCAATAGTCAGTCAGCAAAGGGGAGAGGTTTTAATGACACAGGCAGGCACACTAATCGGTAACAAACTTTTTCTCACAGTTCAGCAGGCTCTCGCTTAAGTCAAACTGAGGTACAGTCTATTCCCAAATGATATAGTTACAGTTAAGAATAAAAGCAAAAATATTACTTGTGTGGTGGTGAAAGCCTGCTGCTACAGTCCCCTGCAGGTGGCAGGTTCTGTAATATATCAGATAGGTGGTAAAAATAAGCATAAACATGTAAACATGCTGTTCTTGTCTATCTTGTGAGAGAATTCTCTCCTCCTTTTTTGTTTTTGAGATACTTTTTTGTGGAGAACAGGGAGGAAAAAGAATGCGATGATTGATGGGAGCTCTGCGACACAACAGCGCAGCCAGATTGAATTGCATGGTGTTTTGTTAAGGTGACTTGTGGCTGTTTGAGGAGGTGAAAGCTACAATATTCAGCCTTTGTGTTCACAAATAGCAATAAAAAAAGAAGGATCTGCAGCACCATATTACTTCATGTCTCCCCGTGTAAGTGTCCAAATCCTATTGTTTACCTGCAACTGTGTATGTGAGTAAAGATAACACAGAAAACATATATAATGACAGAAGTGCTGGAGACTGCAATAGTTTTATGTGTGTGTTTGAGGAGGCGGGGTTTGATATTTATATCTACAGAGGGAGCAGGCTCTCTTGCATGAAGGCCGACATGTTGAACCATTCTACGGTAGCCTGGACTGGACTTAAACCAAACACTGGCCTGGAAGGTTGGCTTGGAAGGGGAGGGTGAAGGAAATGGTATTCAGCTGGTTGCAATCTACAACTGTACCACTAGATGTCACTAAATCCTACACACTGGACCTTTAAGCTATTTTCAGGGACACATCTAAGATTAAGACCAGTTGATTGGGGACGGCTGATGCAGTCTGGGACAAAAGTCATATCCCCAGTTGGAAAATCTTTGGCACAGTGAATGAATTGTCAGGATTATAGTGTTGAGAGATTTTTAAAACTTTCACAGAGTTCGGCTTCTGTTTTTCCACATCTGCAGCTCTGGTTCAGGGTGATCCTCAGCTCTGCTGGCTGGGTCAGCACTGACTTGCCAGGCAGCAAGAACTGGGCGTGTGGCAGCTGCGTCTGTGTTTCATTGACCTATGCCTGTAATTACAGTGTGAAAATATCAGCTGTCCTCTCACGTAAATGTCGTCCTGGAGTGAGCAAAGTTTAATCGAAACAGAAACCCTTTCCTGATCTGACAGAGAGGTTTTGAATGCTGATATGAATGATGGGCTGGGTGGAGATTATATCACTTTTTTATCCTTTTTTTTTTATCCTATCACTTTTTTTAATCCTCCCAAACTAAGATACATCTACATTGTAGCCAAATCAAAACCTTAAAGTAAATCCAGGGAACGTCATGCCATTTCTATGCTTACATCTGGGGTGAAGCTAACATTTTATCCTAGGATATCACTCTACACAGAAACTCAGATCTATTTAGAATATTTATTTATTTTATTTTATTTTTTTAAGTTATTTTTTTGGCCTTTTGTGCCTTTATTCACAGTGACAGCTGAAGAGTAGACAGGAAAGGGGGCAGAGAGAGAGGGGATGACACGCAGCAAAGGGCCGAGGGCGGGAGTCGAACCAGCGGCCGCTGCAGAGGACTACAGCCTCAATACATGGGTCGGACGCTCTACCCACTGAGCTAAACGTCCGCCCGTATTTAGAATATTTTAACCACTTTGCCATCAGACAGCCTTTTTTGACAGGAAACTGGCATTATACAAGCCTAATATCGCTCTCTCCAAACCAACCGAACTCTGAAGGCATAATCTGTGATTTTATCCTGCTGAACACAGGAGTTGCTGGTCTACCGCTGCCTCCGTCTGTTAGTTTGTGTTATTGTGTGACTCTGGTGAAACAGCTCACACAATAACACCACTAAGTTACAAATCAGTGCAGCAGGAGACCAACGACTCCTTCGCCCATGCGAGGTAAAATCACTGACTTCACCTATGGAGTTTGGTTGAGTGATATTTGGCTTCTGTAACAGGGATTTTCCACAGAAAAGGCTGTCCAACGGAAAAGTAAAGTGGTAAAAATGTAGTTCAAGTAATCTGAACTATCCCTTGAAGCTACATAGAATGTGTTGACAAAATGAAAGGCCTCCATGCTGCAACATGTGGCCGGGCTTTCAAAGAGAGATCTGGACCACAAATTGCTTGGGAAAATTGCAAATTGCAATAGTAATGTGTGTAATACATCACATAGGATGTCATGCCAAACTCTACGGTCAGAGATTTTCAGCAGATATGTCTCACTCTGAGATAATATTCACTGACATCTCAGAATGTAAAAAGACGGAGATATTTCTGTATCATTGCAGAACCTTTACCCACTGCATTAGCAGGATTATCCTCCGATGTTTCATCTCAATCAGGGTAGTCATCCTGTTAACAACAAATAAAAGCCTGGGTTTCTTGACATTTGACAGCCCACAAATCAGCACAGAGCAAACAAACCCTCAGTTGTGAAAGGCTTTTATTTCACTTGGAGCTGAGATTCAGCCAACGCTCTTTTTTTCTGCATATGTACACGAATACACAGGATATGAGTTTATGAGTATATCTTGGTGTTCCTGCTGCTGTAAATAGATGTAAGGGTGAGTAGTTGTGTATGCCTGGAAACATGCACCACCTACATGATGTACAGTAACTCGCTATTTCTCATTGCCATTAGCTCACAGGAAAATAGAGGCTAAAACAAGACAATATGTTCTGTGTTTTTTTTGGCTGGACTAACATGTTGTATAGTATAAAATTCTATCACAAGTAACAGTGAGAGGACACAGTGAGATAAAACAGTAAAAAAGGTGCAAAAACAGCTGTCCTCACTAAATTTTTAAGTTTTGCCAGCCTATAATCATTTGTTGAACTGAGTTAATTTACTTTTCTTCTTTAGATAAACTTGAATCTTTGAGCTTTAGAAACTGTCAAAAATATGCATTTCAAAAATTGAGCAGTGAACCTGTTTTGTCTTTATTTGGGTGCAAATTAAAATATTTAATTATTAACCATTATTCACTTTCACTTAAATTTAATTTAATTTATAGAAACTAAAAATCTTCTTGCTGATTAAATTCACTAAAGTGAAAGAGAATAATGGTTAATAATTGAATATTTTCAGTTTTAACTTGTTTTAGTTTATTTTAAAACTCAAAAATTTAGTGAAGCCAGTTGCCAGTTTTTCAACCTTTTTTACAGTTTACATCTTTACTTTTCTTTCAGTGCAACCCATTGAGCACAAGTTGTTTTGGTTCATTTTATTTCCAGGCTTTCTTTCTTTTTTTTTTCCGCCTTCTTTTTATTGAGCATCAACAACATGGTACATAGATACACATACAGAGGGATCACAATGCTCATGTTTATATTTTTTCCCTTCTCCCACCCCCAAGAACATATTGGACACCAATCCATAAAGAATGTATGATTGAATGAGATAAAACTAAATAAATAAATAAAATAAATAGATAAATATATACATACACACATATATATATATATATATACATTCATCCATCCACCTAAAAAAACAACAACAAACAAACAAACAAAAAACATATGCCTAGGCTCGCCAAGACTGAAGCTGTGCACTAAACCAGACATGGTTCACATGGATTCAATCATAAACACAAATATAGATGCAAGATAACCGCTAACATGCTTTCTTTCTGGACTTTTTTGAGTTTGTTCACTGATTTTTTTCTGTAGAGATTCTCATGCATATCATTGATATCACCATTTGAAATGCTGGATCGATAGCGTGTCGGTCATTGTTTGACTATGCCTGAATAAATGTCACCCATCTTAGTGTGCATCCCTGCGCAAAGAGCACAGGGCTTAGTCATGGAATTGTTGGAGATCCAATCAGAGATCAAATTCTTCTCAGGTCCTTTATGTGTGAGTTTGTGCAAGCGAGCTCTGACTTATCTTGGTTGTGAACCAACGTGGTAGGAGAGAAGAATCAAAGCACAATAAATCTCCCCAACAAGGAAATCACAGCTTCCACTATCTCGAAAACACCCTTCACCCCTGGATGCTCAACTGAATATGTTGAAATGCTTCTACTAATATAACTACAGGACATCTGATGCACTCGGGGAAGAGGGTGCTGAATGTAAAATGAGGGGCATATCAGCTACTGTACGGGAGCCATCACAGGAACTGATTAACTTAAATACAGAGGCATTAGTTACAGCTGCAGCCACGCTCAATGTTTGATGTAAAATCTTCATCCCACAGACGTCAGTGTGCTTATTGATAATGTACCATCATGCTTCAGTGCCTCCTACAGAAACATCCAATTAATTCCTCAAATCGGCTCCACTGCATCTTGTACACTTGCATTTCCTCCAGTAGGTTAGAATTTATCACCGCTGTAACCTGTTGTGTGCTTACATCTCAGCAGAAATGCCAATCAATTATACTGAGCATGAATGTTGGTAATATCAGTTATTTATCCTGTGGACAGAAAAAGGGAAATATATATCAGTGACATCAGGTGCCTCTGGCTCCATCTTTTATATCTCCACACCCAAACCTCACTTCCATTATCTGCTCATCCTTTCATTTCTCTCCTCCTCCTCTCCCTGTCTCTCTTCCTCCATCACTCCCTTATCAGTCTCTCCCTCCCTCCTTCCTTCCAGGGAAGCATAGCCTCACCTGGGGGCTATGATAACACAAGGCAGAGTCATAAATGGCTGCAGAGTGGGGAGGGAAAACAGTAATGGTCAAGCGGTTAGCTAGAGAAAATGCAGCGGTGTGTGGCGACTGCCACAGGGGCCAATGAGGGTCTCATTGGCTGATTTCACTCAAGCTTGACCTTTCTCATGAGGGAGCAGGGACAACAGAGCGTCTTCTAACCAACTAACACAGCTAAACCCCAAGCTCCACAAACACCATCCTCAGAAGGAGGAAATCGTTCACATAAAAACTGCTTCATGCTGGCAGACACATCTGTGTGCCCTCTCAGATACTGTATGTATCTGCTGCTTGTAAAAACCCTGTCCACAAGATGTGAGGGAAATCTAGTCTCAGCTCTTTTTGCACAATCCAAATGTCATATGTCTCATCCATTTTTGGGATTTGTCCCAGTTTTCTCCCAATTTGGAGTGCCAGAGTTTGCATATCCCGCAGTCCTTGTTAAGTACTAAGCCTACTGTCCACCTGAGGTGAGCTGCAGACAGACATGTGCCATCTCCATAACACGCGGTGTTGCCAGATGGTTCTTTTCACCTCAACAACTCAACACCAATAAGTCCTCATTCCTTGGTGACAAAATAGGCTTTTTGTCATCCCTTCCAAAACAACCCATTTGCTTGTCCTCAAATAACCCATTTGTGCTTCCACATTATATAGTTTAGACCACGAGGTTGGGCAAAGTTTGCAGTTATGGTTAAGGTTGTAAAGATTCACTTTCATGGCTTCATTCGTGGTCACACTTTGTACAGCTGAACACCACCCCAGCTTCCATCCAGGTC